>WSYH01000209.1:225969-271132 GCA_036426205.1 Ascaphus truei
GAGGGGGCATCCATTAAAGGGCTCCTATCAGAGAGAGAAGGGTCTCTGATACGTCTATTTTTGACATTGTCATTTGTGAGTACAACCATTGCAGAGACAATATATTTTTAGATCACTATTGTTGTACTATCTGCACCATTATATATATTTTTTCTTTCATGTTCACGAGTTACACAGCGCTCTGCTCAATTGGAAACCTACACAAGATCTACCTGGACCTGGACAGTCCGCATAAAGGGTGTAGAGCTGCTTTTTCATTTTGTATTTTACATCACTACTATTATTCACTTTGTATTGGTGGAGGTCACTTACCACATTTTGTGATATTAATTGAAAATTATACATCACTGTCACCTATATAATATAGATTAAGCATTATTCACTATAGTTTAAGTAACGCCCGGTTTTTAATTTTGTTTTTGCTATCTATAACATGCATGCCCAATTTCTCTGTGGGAACATTTAACCCACCAATCTCCAATTTGCACGTAGTTTGCAAAACGGGCAAAAAAGGCTTTCCGGTTTGCACCGCCCATGTGTTAGCTTGACACCCATGCGACTTAGCATACCTTGTTTACACCCCTTATCTGGCGACCCTGAGTCTGGGGTTTGACTCCAAGGTGTGAATGGCTCATGCTCAGTACCGGGATCTGGCACTCAGCAACATTCTGGCCAGTTTCACACTTTGGATCTCTGAGGCTTTTCATCCCAGCATTTCACTAGACTCAGAGGCTCCCACTTAGCAGGGTCTTTGAAGTGCAGGAAGGAAAATACCCTCAGCTCATTCAGAAGTCATTGGGTATTTTTTGAACAAATTGGCAATAGTAGAGCTTCTGCACAACCTGTTAGAATCCAAGGATATCAAGCCCTCCTGTCCATCCGGCACAACCTGTTAGAATCCAAGGATATCAAGCCCTCCTGTCCATCCGGAGGTGGTTGTCTTAGGATGTGCACCCATCTCTCCTTTTCAAGAGGAGTAAGGATAGTTAAAAGGGAGAAAGGAAGAAAGAGGGGAGCGAGAGAAGGGGAGAGGGATGGGGGGAGGAGAGGAGGGGGGTATGGAGCGGCATAAGAGAGGGCCGCCCAGGGCCTGACATCCCCCGAGCTCTAGAACAAAGTTTGAGGAATCTATGGGGGTTTAATCATATGGCCAAGCTTCCCAGGTTTTGTTGAATTTGTCTAGTTTTTGTTTTAAACGAGCTGATAGGAGTTCCATCAAACGGACTTCCCTGATTCTGGTGAGGACCATCTCCCTGTTGGGTAGTCTAGTTTTTTTCCATTTTGCCACAATTGAGCGGCGGGCTGCTGTTAGTACAAAGGATGTTAATTTTGTGGTCTGAGGAGGGAGGCCTTCTATAGGCTTACCTAACAAAAACGACACCGGATCCAGAGCAAATAAATTCTTCTTTTTTATGGGAGCATTGGGCACCCCCTGTCTCTTGTTATATACAATTGCCACGCTCAGTAGCTCTCTGGTTGACATAAATATATATTCACTTTGTGGTGGGTGGGGAGTTTGAGCTTGTGCTGTGGTATCTGTGTTAACCTATGTCCTCTTTGGAGGCTGTGGGCACCCCCCCAGAGCTCACTCCTCCCCTTCACCCTTTTAACTGTGAAGGTCATTTCAATCTGCTGCAGGAACACAGACCCCATATTGTTTTTTTTCCCCTTCTCACGAGGTAAAGGAAAGGTTTCACAGTTGGTGTAGTGTAGGACCTTGGATTTGTTATATGTCCATCGCTGATACGTATGGCTTGATTCGCGTTGTTATGCAGGCATAGACGCCTTTGGCCAAAGGGTTAACTAAAAACCAATTATTATTATTGAAGTATTTTACTTTATATGTTTTGTCAATTGGATGCAGCATTGGGGCCACCCTGCTCTTGTTTATATACAATTGCCACGCTCAGTATCTCTCTGGTTGACATAAAATTATCAACTTTGTGGTGTGGTGGGGGTGGAGTTTGAGCTTGCTGGGTTTGTGTTAACCTATTGTCTTTTGGAGGCTGTGGCACCTCCCCCAGAGCTCACTCCTCTCCTATCCCTTTAACTTGGAAGGTCATTTCACTTGCTGGCAGGAACAGACCCATTATGGTTTTTTCCCCTCTCACAGAGGTAAAGGAAAGGTTTCACAGTGTAGTGTAGGACCTGCATTATTTTGGTTATACCTGACGTTGGTATGCAGGCCTATGACGCCTTTGGCCAACAGGGTTAACTAAATAACCAAATTCATTATTATTGAAGTATTTTCTTTAATGTTTTGTCAATTGGATGCAGCATTGGCACCCCTCGTCTCTTGTTATATACAATTGCCACGCTCAGTTAGCTCTCTTGGTTGCATCATATAATATATTCACTTTGTGGGGGTGGGGGAGTTGAGCTTGCTGGGGTATCCTGTGTTAACCTATGTCTTCTTTCTGGAGGCGTGTGGGCCACTATCACCCCCAAGTCTCACTCCTCCTCCTTCACTCACGGTCTTAACATTGGTAAGCGTGCAGGGTTCAACTTGAATGCGTAAGGCGAAATCACAAAGGATGTCCCATTATTGGTTTTTTTCCCCTCTCATGAGATGGTAAATAGGAAAAAGGTGATTACAAAGGGTTAAGTGTAGCGAACACTGCATTATTTCACTGGTAACCTATACGCCTTGCCGGTGGCGATGAGCAGCAGGGATTACTGGACGCACCTTTTGGCCACACACGCCATGGTTGTAAACCTAAAATAACCAATTATGTAGTTAGGTTGACAAGTATTATTACTTCTAGATGTTGTCAAATTGGAATGCTCAGAATTGGGCACCCCCTGTCTCTTGGTTAGATACAATTGCCCCCCGCTCATGGAGCTCTCTGCTTGTTGACATGTTAAAATAATATATCACTTTGTGGTGGGTGGGGGAGTTTGAGCTTGCTGGGTATCTGTGTTTTTATGGGAGTTGCCCGTTTGATCATTTCCCCACCAGTTCTGGTTGTGTTCCGGTTTTACACAATTATTCACTGTGCAAATCTACCTGAAGTATTTTGCTGTTGCTAAATAAAAAATTTACATGTTTATCAAGAATTACTGTAACTTTATCAACTGTATACAAGTTATTTCATTAATCTGCTTGTATATTGCTCTAATACCCATATTTGTGAAGCTGTTGCAGCCACATTTAAATTAACAGGGCTTAAAGCACATATTTATTAAGTGGTAGTATTCCATTAAATGATTTCAAATGCCGGAGGATAGGTTGTATTTGATGGACATATGTCTTTTTACAACCATATCTATTGTGTAACTTATACGCACATTATGGCCCACTCACTTGAATGGAGCAACATGTATGCCATTTGTTTGTGGGCTTTTTTCAGGTAGTGAGCCAATAAAATACAACACAATGTTGCTATTTATATACTGTCAACATCCATCTCCTGATACCGGAAGTGGCGTCATTTTCCCACCACTCCATAGCGTCAGTTAGTCACTATATTCTTCCAATAGCGTAGCTTGTGATCTTATCACACGGCCATGTAGTGGCATCATGCTTTCTAATCAGCTGTCATCAAAATTGATGGCTTGGTCCAGAAAACACACGACCACAACCTGATAGATAGTAAACTTAAACAATACTTTAATACACAATTCCCAGTTTGACCAGTGTTGGACACCCTCCCTAATATTCATAAGGTCCCTAAAACCCTTCGGGTAGAGCTATATTGGCAGGGACAATCAACAGTACCCACTGTATCATGTCATACTGAGACCATATGTGAAAAAAAAACTACACTAAAATACACTACTCACTTTCTTAGTTATCTGAGTACTTTGGTAGGATACAGGACTTTGGTAGGGGGATTGACAACATCTTACTGGTGACAATACATGTCCAGAGCCTGTAAATGTTGATCTGACATAAGGAAGATGTGCAGGTGATGGACAAGACTTTGGGTGGTATAGTTAATGACTACTATGCAGGAGATACATTGGTGATGGGTTTCTCCTATGGTAGGGCTGAATGAAGGCTTTGGTCAACTTTTTCAACAATATTAATACATTACACCCTACTTTCAAATTCACTATGTTGGCAGACTATGAAAATTGACTTCCTAGATGTTACCAATAAAAACAAAGAAATATTTCTGAGTTCAGATATAATTTTTTAAACTGTAAATGGGAATTGTCTATTACTGGGCTATAGCATCCATCAACCTTTAATTGACATCTTTACCTTTGTGAACGCTACTGAGGGTTAAAAATATTGTCTCAGATCCAACAATTTTAGACATACTGTTGTACCAGACGGTAAAAATTGTTGGAGAATGAATGACATACTTAACAGAAACCCTTATTTCAAGATACAACTCTGCCTCCAAATATATAAAAAAATTGATCTTGAAATATTGGTGTATTTTTCCGTTACCCTGTATATATGAATATACTTAAGTCTCCTCCTCTCTTCTCTTACAGAAGGGTAAAATACCTACGTATGTGCACTTAATCAAAGCAGATAAAACACTCATAGGTGTGTCTCAGACCTTTTGTCAACAATAAAAAAAAGTGTCAGATAACATGCTTGTGGTGATATGCAACTACTGCAATGTAGCAATTAAATGGAACTCTTTCTCGTGCAATGTTAGGAAAAAAACTGATCAAACCATTTTTTTATTTACATGCAACTTCAACTACAGAATGTAATCTATTTACTCTGGTGACCCTATAGTAAAGGGTATGTAGGAAAGGAAATTAGACAAGTCAAGAAAATAATCACTTTAATCATACTGTATGGGTTTGCTCTTGCTTTTTCTTTTTATATTTCGTTTTTTCATGTTGAACCAGAGATATAAAATATATGTATGTTTGTTATCTGTTACGAAATCAATTTACATGGCTTTCCTTTGGTGACTATTGACTGTTACTTTTAATTTTAATGCTAGCCACTTTTTTTTATTCTATTGCCTGTTTGTATTATACTGTAGGAAGCTGTATTATTTATTTGATAGTATGCATGGCTGATGGAAAGCGGCCTCCCTAGCCATAGGCGGGGGGGCTTTATGACCAGGGGGGTCTGGCCTTCCCCTCACTGGCCCGCCCCCACACCTCCCTCCCCGGCTCAGAGGAGGAGTTCCCAGAAGGCCTACTTAAGGCCAGGCTGGCGGGCAGCACGTATCTTTTTGTTCGGCACGCAGGACGGACGCCAGCGGTGATGGGGAGGACTCCGGCCACCGTGACGTGGGACAGGGTGTCACGGCACGCCAAATGGCCGCTCGGTGCCGACGTGGGCGGTGCAGTTGTAAGGAGATCGTCTGCAGAATCGGCAGGTTTGAGACGACCAGAACGGCCATCTGCAAATGCAGGCGCCGCCAATGCTTTACTCGATGCACGTACCGGCCAACTGCAAGCGGGTGCATCCCGGATGGCGGGCAAGGAACCCGGCATGGTGCGACTATGTGACTGCCCCCCGGGATGCCAAGGATGACTAAGGAAACTGCAGCGGTAAGGAAGGGGCGGTTGAATGTCAGGATAAGCATGTTTAAGAGTTGGTTGGTTGCACAGGAGTACCGGGCACCTCACGGGCGCGCAGGCGAGTTAAAAGGGGCGGAAAGCCCAGGTGGCGCAACGGGTGTAAGGTGGGCAGTGCCAGGGCCTGCGTTGACTCTAAATTAATAGCATATGGCGCAGCAGGGAAGGCAAATTTCACGGCAGCATTGATAGCCATTTTGAAGGTTTTGGAGCCTCAGGCATTAGTCTCCTTCGGCGCAGGGACAACGACAGGAGCAGGGGAGGCAGGCGCAGCGTTAGTTGCGGCAGCATGGGGGGCACATAGGTGGGGGGACGGTGGCACCAGATCCCGCTCTGTCAGCCTCCAGCATGACCCCGGTGTCTCTTTATCCAACTTTAACCACGGTCAGGGTCACTGGCACCACAGATCCCATCCCAGTACCGACAGACATCGGCCTGAACCCGGTGTCTTTAAATTCTTCAGTCACAGCCAGGGTCATGGGCATGGTAGCTTCCCCACTCGGCAGCATCACGCGCTGCACAGGCGGTGGGGCAGCTTCCGCGGGCGGTTGATGGGGGCATGCAGTGGAAGGTACGGCATACGTTGTACCTGGTAATGGTAAGGGGTCGCGCAGGGCGGCAGCCTGCATCATCGGGCCGTATGGAAGGGCATCACGGTTTGCAGGGCCTCCAACCACTGACGCAAGGCAGGGTGTCACAGCACACCAAATCAGCAGGTGGGATGAATACCAGGATGGCCGCCTGCTGTGGTCGCAGGCGGCGAAAGTACACATCGACAGACCCCGTGACAATTGCAGGTGGTGTACATTCCAGGTGATGCCCGGGGTCGGGCAAGGTTCGACACGGAGCAAACAAGGGGAAGAGACGTGGCCCAGTCCACTGCCAGTGTCACTTCTCCCGGAGTCACCGAGGGTGGCTAAGAAGCCTACAGCAGTGAAAAGGGCCGGTTGCGAGACAGGATAAGCGCGTTTGCAGGTTGGTTAGCTTCGCAGGGGGATTGGGCAGCTCGCAATGAGCAGCATGCAAAAGAACAAGTGGGGAGAGAAATCCCAGATAGCGCTGGGCAGTGGCGGCCTGCAGCTCCGGAAGCGGTGCAGGTCCGGGTAGGGGACACGAGGTCAGTGGTTCAAGGGCCGGCTGACCGTCCCCTCCCCACCTGTCAAAGGAGCACTCTGGCAGGGAGTACATTTACCCCTCTTAGGTTTTCTGTATAAATAAATAGCCATGGCCATTTTACCTCTAGTTCCCGTTTTCTGTCTTTATTTGTACGTTACATGTGGGTACAAGGTGGGGGGAGATGGGAACCGCCTGGCAACCTCCCTGGTCAAGCGGCTTCCCTAGCAATAGGCGGAGGGGCTTCATGACCAGGGGTCTGGCCTTCCCTTCGCTGGCCCACCCCCACAGCTCCCTCCCCAGCTCAAGGGAGGAGTTCCCAAAAGGCCTACTTAAGGCCAGGCTGGCGGGCAGCACGTCCTCTTTTTGCTGCCCGCCAGATGATTCCTGCCCACCCATCCCCTTATGGGGTGTATTGCAATCATGTAATGAATGACAGCGGAAGGTTGAGCAGGGCCAGGGTATTCCCGGTAATGGGGGCATATGCATTGTATGCTGTGTTAATGTTTTTTTGTTCTGTTGCAGCATAAACTGCGGATACTGTACTGAGTGAATGGAATGAGGTTCCAAGCAGGAAGGGTCGTTGACCAGTTTTGCCTTTGTCGCGGTGGATCTTGGGAGGTAGATGCTTGTTCTTGCCAGACTGGGAGCTGGGCCGTTTGAGCTTGGGGGGAGTACGAATGGGCAAGGTCAGTTATCCATGACCTTGGTTGCGGTGTTATTAACCACTTGCATCCTGGAACTGCTACCGCTGTACTCGAACATAATCTTGTGCACAGTTTGGTTATGTCATGAATCACACCGGGGATAGCTCGGTGGGCAGTTTTATAGGGGTCACAGACCTATCTATAACATGCATGCCCAATTTCTCCGTGGGAACATTTAACCCACCAATCTACAATTTGCCCGTAGTTTGCAAAATGGGCAAAAAAGGCTTTCCGGTTTGCACCGCCCATGTGTTAGCTTGACACCCATGCGACTTAGCATACCTGGTTTACACCCCTTATCTGGCGACCATGAGTCTGGGGTTTGGCTCCAAGGTGTGAATGGCTCATGCTGAGTACCGGGATCTGGCACTCAGCAACATTCTGGCCAGTTTCACACTTTGGATCTCTGAGGCTTTTCATCCCAGCATTTCACTAGACTCAGAGGCTCCCACATAGCAGGGTCTTTGAAGTGCAGGAAGGAAAATACCCTCAGCTCATTCACCCCTGGCATATTTACATGCCAAAGGATTTTTCCCGGGTATTCAGAAAAAACTGTTTCTGCCTGTACATTTTTAAACTTACAGTATTATGCACTTTATTAAAACATTATGTTAAGGGGGTGTCACAACTGTAATTTTTATATGTGTGTGAGTGGTTTATTTATCTGGACTTGCACACCAAAAATTAGATATCTAGCTGTCTCCGTTCGCATGTTAGCCCGCTTAATTGAAAGGCTTTCTTGTGGGATGCCAAGTTCACCTACTTCTCACGTCAATTGACCGACTTCCCACGGCAATAGACTTTCCGCCTTTCAAGTTACGTGAGCTAACAAGGTACGGATACATTTTAACGGAAAACCACTTGAAATCTAACTTAACCCCACTGTCGCCACATATACCTGATGTTGTTCTTGATGCATGTTTATACCCATATTTTTGTGAGGAAAAACATGGTAAGATGTACTATGTGGCAAAAATTGCAGGTGGCATCACAATTTAAGTACAAAACCCCCCAAAAAGAAACAAAAATAATGGGGGCGCAAAAAAGAGGAAAATAATCACTAAAATTGCTAAATAAATCAATTTTTATTTCAAAACTTTTATTGTTTTTTTCAGAGGGTAGCGTACAGCATAACATATCACAACAACCTGGTACAGAAGTCATTGGGTATTTTTTGAACAAATTGGCAATAGTAGAGCTTCCTGCTAGCAGGAGAGATGACTGTAGGCATTTTACATGACCGCTACATATATATATATATATATATATGTGTGTATAGTGATGTGTGTGTATATGTATAGTGATGTGTGTGTGTGTGTGTGTGTGTGTGTGTGTTTATGGGAGTTGCCCGTTTGATCATTTTCTGGTTGTGTAAATCTACCTGAAGTATTTTGTGGTTGCTAAATAGAAAATGTACATGTTTTTCAAGAATTACTCTAACTTTATCACCTGTATACAAGTTATTTCATTAATCTGCTTGTGTATTGCTTTAATAACCAAATTTGTGAATCTGTTTTTTACCCCTGTTTGCTCTGGAGGATTGCAGCCCCATTTAAATTAACAGGGCTTAAAGCACATATTTATTAAGTGATGGTATTCCATAAAATGATTTCAAATGCCGGAGGATAGGTTGAACTTTATGGACATGTGTCTTTTTACAACCATATCTATTGTGTAACTATGTAACACACCGTATGGCCCATTCACTTGAATGGAGCAACATGATGCCATTTGTTTGTGGGCTTTTTATTAGGTAGGTGAGCCAATAAAATACAACACAATGTTGCTATTTATATACTGTCAACATCCATCTCCTGATACCGGAAGTGACATTGTTTTCCATCCACTCCATAGCATCAGCGTGTCACTATATTCTTCCAATAGCGTAGCTTGTGATCTTATCACACGGCCATGTAGTGGCATCATGCTTTCTAATCAGCTGTCATCAAAATTGATGGCTTGGTCCAGAAAACACACGACCACAACCTGATAGATAGTAACCTTAAATAATACTTTAATACACAATTCCCAGTTTGACCAGTGTTGGACACCCTCCCTAATATTCATAAGGACCCTAACACCCTTTGGGTAGAGCTATATTGGCAGGGACAATCTACAGTACCCACTGTATCATGTCATACTGAGACCATATGTGGAAAAAAAACTACACTAAAATACACTACTCACTTTCTTAGTTATCTGAGTACTTTGGTAGGATACAGGACTTTGGGTGGTATGGTTCATGCCTACTATGCAGGAGATTCATTGCTGATGGGTTTCTCCTAAGGCAGGGCTGAATGAAAGCTTTGGTCAACTTTTTCAACAACATTAATACATTACGCTCTACTTTCAAATTCACTATAATGGCAGACAATGAAAATTGACTTCCTAGATGTTACCATTAAAAACAAAGAAATATTTCTGAGTTCAAATATAATTTTTTAAACTGTAAATGGGAATTGTCTATTACTGGTCTATAGCATCCATCAACCTTTAATTGGCATTTTTATCTCTGTGAACGCTACTGAGGGTTAAAAAGATTGTCTCAGATCCAACAATTTTAGACACACTGCTGTACCAGACGGTACAAATTGTTGGAGACTGAATGACATACTTAACAGAAACACTTATTTCAAGATACAACTCTGCCTCCAAATATATAAAAAAATTGATCATGAAATATTGGTGTATTTTTTCGTTACCCTGTATAATGGAATATATTTAAGTCTCCTCCTCTCTTCTCTTACAGAAGGGTAAAATACCTACTGTATGTGATCACTTAATCAAAGCAGATAAAACACTCATGGGTGTGTCTCAGACCTTTTGTCAACAATAAAAAAAAGTGTCAGATAACATGCCTGTGGTGAAATGCAACTACTGAAAAGTAGCAATAAATGGAACTCTTTCTCATGCAATGTTAGGAAAAAAAACTGATCAAACCATTGACTGTTACTTTTAATTTTAATACTAGCCACTTTTTTTTATTATTCTATTGCCTGCTTGTATTATACTGTAGGAAGCTGTATTATGTATTTGATAGTATGCATGGTTGATGGAAAGCGGCCTCCATAGCCATAAGCAGGGGGGCTTCATGACCAGGGGGGTCTGGCCTTTCCCTTGCTGGCCCGTCCCCACACCTCCCTCCCCGGCTCAGGGGAGGAGTTCCCAGGGGCCTACGTAAGGCCAGACTGGCGGGCAGCACGTCGTCTTTTTGTTCGGCGCGCAGGTCTGGCCCAGCGGTGATGGCTCCGGCCACCGTGACGCGGGATAGGGTGTCACGTACGTCAGATGGCCACCTGCTGCCGACACGGGCGGTGCAGTTGTAAGGAGATCATCTGCAGAATCGACAGGTTTGAGACGACCAGGATGGCCATCTGCAAACGCAGGTGCCGCCAATGCTTTACTCGATGGACGGACGTACCAGCCAACTGCAAGCGGGTGCATCCCGGACGGCGGGCAAGGAACCCGGCATGGTGCGACTATTCGACTGCCCCCCGGGATGCCAAGGACGGATAAGGAACCTGCAGCGGTAAGGAGGGGCGGTTGCATGTCAGGATAAGTGAGTTTACGAGTTGATTGGATGCACAGGAGTACCAGGCACCTCACTGGTGTGCAGGTGAGTTAAAAGGGCGGAAAGCCCAGGTGGCGCAGCAGGTGTCAGTGCCAGGTCCTGTGCTGGCTATAAATTAACGGCATATGGCGCAGCAGGGAAGGCAAATTTCACGGCAGCATTGATAGTCATGCTGAAGGCTTTGGAGCCTCAGGCGTTAGTCTCCTTCGGTGCAGGGACAATGACAGGAGAAGGGGAGGAAGGCGCAGCGTTAGTTGCGGCAGCATGGGGGGGGGGCACCTCGGTTGGGAGATGGTGGCAACAGATCCCATTCCATAAGCCTCCAGTCTGACCTCGGTGTCTTTTAATCAAACTTTAACCACAGCCGGGGTCACTGGCACCATAGATCCCAGCCCAGTACCGACAGCCATTGGCCTGACTCCGGTGTCTTTGAATTCTTCAGTCACGGCCGGGGTCATGGGTACGGTAGCTGCCCCACCTGGCAGCATCACGCGCTGCACAGGCGGTAGGGCAGCCCTCACGGGCGGTTGATGGGGGCACGCAGTGGAAGGTACGGCATACGTCGTACCTGGTAATTGTAAGAGTCGCGCAGGGCGGCAGCCTGTGGCATCGAGACCGTATGGCAGGGCATTATGGTTTGCAGGGCCTCCGACCACTGACGCAAGGCAGGGCGTCACAGCACGCCAAATCAGCAGGAGGAATGAACCAGGATGGCCGCCTGCTGTGGTCACAGGCGGTGAAAGGACACATCGACAGACCCCGTAACAATTGAAGCTGGTGTACATTCCATGTGATGCCCGGGGTCAGGCAAGGTTTGGCAAACAAGGGGAAGAGGCGTGGCCCAGTCCACTGCCAGGGTCACTTTTGCCGGGGTCGCCAAGGGCGGCTTAGAAGCCTGCAGCAGTGAAAAGGGTCTGGTTACAAGACAGGATAAGCGCGTTTGCAGGTTAGTTAGCTTCGCAGGGGCAGCTCGCAAAGCGCAGCATGCCAAAGAACAAGTGGGGGGAGAAATCCCAGATAGCGCTGGGCAGTGGCGACCTGCAGCTCCGGAAGCGGTGCAGATCCGGGACCTGGAGATAGATAGCGCAGCAGAGAAAACGATTCTCAGGGCATCTTTAATAAGCATGCCAAGTTGAGTAACTGCCGCTTCGGGTGAGATTTGCGGAGAGTGCATCCCCAAGTGGAATGGTAAGGACAGACCAGGCTGGTAGATGACCATGGGTCCTGCTGCTAGGCATGCCAGGCGGGATAGACATATTTAAGTTTGCGGGAGGGTTTGGAGAGGGTTCCGGCAGGGTTGGCGGTACTTGCCTAGTTTAAGGGGGGTTAAATAGGCCTGTAGGTGGCGGCTCTTTGGGGGTAGGTGCTTGTTCTTGTCAGACTGGGAGATGGGCCGTTTGAGCCCGGGGGAAGACGAGTGGGCAAGATCAGTTATCCATGACCTCGAAAGCTCGCTAGGGTAGGGGACACGAGGTCAGCGGTTCGAGGGCCGGCTTACCGTCCCCTCCCCCACCTGTGAAAGGAGCACTCTGGCAGGGAGCACATTTACCCCTCTTAGGTTTTCTGTATAAATAAATAGCTGCGGCCATTTTACCTCTAGTTCTCGTTTCCTTTTTTATTTGTACGTTACATGTGGGTACAAGGTGGGGTAGAGATGGGAACCGCCTGGCAACCTCCCTGGTCAAGTGGCCTCCCTAGCCATAGGTGGGGGGGGCATCATGACCAGGGGGGTCTGGCCTTCCCCTCGCTGGCCCACCCGCACAGCTCCCTCCCCAGCTCAGGGGAGGAGTTCCCAAAAGGCCTACTTAAGGCCAAGCTGGCGGGCAGCACGTCCTCTTTTTGCTGCCCGCCAGATGATTCCTGCCCACCCATCCCCTTAGGTAGTGTATTGCAATCATGTAATGAATGACAGCGGAAGGTTGAGCAGGGCCAGGGTATTCCCGGTAATGGGGCATATGCATTGTATGCTGTGTTAATGTTTTTTTGTTCTGTTGCAGCATAAACTGCGGATACTGTACTGAGTGAATGGAACGAGGTTCCAAGCAGGAGGGGTCGTTGACCAGTTTTGCCTTTGTCGCGGCGGATCTTGGGAGGTAGGTGCTTGTTCTTGCCAGACTGGGAGCTGGGCCGTTTGAGCTCGGGGGGAGTTCGAGTGGGCAAGGTCAGTTATCAATGACGTCGAGAGCCCGCTCACGTAGGGGACATGAGGTCAGTTCGTTCGAGGGCCGGCTGACCGTCCCCTCCCCCACCTGTGAAAGGAGCACTCTGGCAGGGAGTGCATTTGCCCCTCTTAGGTTTTCTGTATAAATAAATAGCCGCGGTCATTTTACCTCCAGTTCCCGTTTCCTGTCTTTATTTGTACGCTACATGTGGGTACAAGGCGGGGGGAGAGGGTAACCGCCTGGCAACCTCCCTGATCATGCATGACATTACTACATGGGCACCAGATGATGTTCCAAGGAAACACAGAGACTCACGGAAGCAACGGGAGTGGCGATAAAATGATATCCCTTCCAGGATTAGTCAATATATGCCTGAAACATTGTTAATATGATTGCTGTATGCTCCACAAATAAACAGCATATCCTTGCAGGGAGGGCCTTATACTGCGAATCTAATGTAAGAGGGTTGCTTTCCATATTGTTAGATTTTGATTGTACTTTTTCAGATGGCAACACTGCTTAAGGAATGCACCTTCATACAATTTTTTTTTTTTTTACATTAAGCTTGCTTTAGGGTATATAAACTTTCTTTTTCACTTGATTGAGACCCATAAGGTGGTATTGTGAAATATCCTTGCTTAGTAAATACTGGCCTGAATCTTTAGGGTTACATATATACAGTATAATAAAGGTCAGAGTTTCAGAAAGATTAGAATCTTACCATTGCACTGAATCTTACAACAAATTGCACTGCAGTAATTGCTATAGCTGCCATGCAATCTTATAATCCTATAACTCTGAACACCTCCAGTTCTGATTGACTAGTAATAATTTTCGTAGGTATAGTATCATTTAAATGAAGTAGCTTTCATTTTTCCAGGTGCTTCATTAACGTGGCACAAAAGAGAGCTGGTAAGTTATAGGGACGTTAGCAAATCCTGTCATTTTGGGCATGATGTCAGACTCTGTGAAATGCATCTCTGAGGACACCTTGAAGTTCTGCAAAATGTTGGTGAGGAAAAGGAAGAGCTCCATCCGAGCCAGACCTTCTCCGGCACAGACCCGCTTCCCTGAAAATGAAAACAGAAGAGAATTCTAAGAACAGATTATGAGCAGAAAATGTTGTATGTCCTGTTTTACAGGTGTGGCCAGCACTATTGAACATTGCACTTTTAAAGCATTATAAATCATTTATAACTTGATGCAGTTTGTTCTGATGGGGTAAAAAGGCTGGTTGGAAAGTCAAGAGGGGAGAAAAAAAATAGCAGAAAGCCAACATGACCCCAGAGATGAGGAGAGACGGATAGATTAATAATGCATTAAAGGAGGAAAGCAGTGTTTCCCCACTAGGAGACATACAGCTGCGGCCCCTTTTATTCTCCAACATCTCCGAATTTTTTCGGGGATTTTTTCCGAATGCCAAGCACTTCACCGCACTTCACCACATTCATGCCGCATTCTGACCGCATTCATACCGCATTCATGTTGCATTCACACCCACGGTTGATGCGCGGTTGATGTTTTTATTGATAATGGTTCGGGTTTAATTGGTTGAAATTCTTCGTGTATCCGCCAGATGGCAGATATTCATGAATTGTAATGCGCATGCGCTTCAGTAATGTGTCGACTTGCAGGTGTTTAAAAGAATACAACAGTGGTCCATTGTAAATTGGCCTTGGGACAGAAGAAGTGAACAGGAGATGCCCCCGAGAATATTATTGGCGGGACTGACTGTGGGAACTTCTTTAGGGGACTGATTGACCATTACAGTAAAACTTTTACTTTTTTTTTGTTCCTCAGAAAAGAAAACTTTGTCATCTCATGCGGAAAACGGCAAATGTGGGGATTTCGATGGATAATATCGCTTTGTGTTACAATGCCTGCACATTGCTGAATCTGATTTAAAAAACCACGTACCGGAGTTTACAGTTTAGTGGCCGTTGTTATTGATTAGGATAGAATACTTTAACTTTTTTATATACTGTATACTGTATAATAAACCCGGAAAATATAAAGTATGCATTTATTCTACATGTATTCCAGTACATATGTGTATTCTATACCCGTACAGCATGTATTGTTTTAATACTCTTGTGATGTACTGTACAGTGCTGAGCATGCCTACAGTATACTGTACAGTATGCCTGGACAGTACTGTACAGTATGTTCTAGAAACACTGTAGTTTGTTACAGTATAAAAGGAGACAATGGAACAATTTAAAACAAATCAACATTTTCTTTTATTGGTGGAGTAAGTACAAAAACATTAATTTACCAATACAATTTAAAAACATTTTAAGTGTACAGCAATTCAAAATATTAACAGGTGTATGGTTTACTGCTAGTGAAAACATTTATATACAGAAAGTCAAAACATTTACAGTAGGATGGTGTACAGAACAGTCAGTCAGGCCTGCACAACTCCAGTCCTCGAGGGCCGCAAACAGCTCTGGTTTTAAGGATAACCTTGAAAACCGGGCCTGTTTGTGGCCCTCGAGGACTGGAATTGTTCAGGTCCTGTGTACAGTAAGTAAAAACATTTCTTTATTAATACAAGTTAAAACACGCAACATCTCCTTTATTAAAGTACAGAAAGTCAAAACATGTACAGCACAACAGTATGGTGTTATTAAAAAAAATTCTTTATTCATAAAATTTTAAAAACGCAACATCTTTATTAAAGTACAGAAAGTCAAAACATTTACAAAAACATTTACAAAAAATAAACAACAGTTGAACAGTTACGCAAATTCGATCCCCACCAGATTGTCGTTCCAGGGCCGATGCCTTGTATGGCGCAAAATGCCATTAATGGAGTCTCGAACGATTTTCATTAAAGGATCAGAAATTGAAAAATAGCGCCGCAATTCCTCCACAATAGTCCTTCTTAAATTTTCAGGAAGCGCCCTTTTTTCACGATTTCCTTCGTAGTTTACATTGTTGGCCCACCCGCAGTACACCAAGTAGGACACGTGGTGCTTTAAAATTAACATGCTATACTTCTGGGGTAAACCAGCACTCATCACCCTATACTTCTCCCTGAGTGCCGGTGGCAGCTCGCGCAGGATGATGTCGGGCACCGTATCAATTCATGCGTATGTGGGCTGGGTTCTGGGAGCGAGTGTTCTTCTGGGAGCTGTTGTGCTTGTGGCGGCAGGCGACGGTAGGTTGTCTGGGAGGAAGCTTTCCTCCTGTCTTGGTCTCCGTGTTGTCTCCTGGCATGGTTTTGACGGGGTTGTCATGTTATCCTCCTCTTCAACGACATACATGTACACAAATTCTTCTGGTGGAGGGGGTGTGCTTGGTGTTGGAAGGCGGTCAAAGGTCCCATTCATCACATCATGCCACCCTCCTGCTCTGGCATCGGGGATACTGGGGCATGAACACCGAGCAAATTATGTATCCCCGCTATGTCAGTCTCTATTTTCTCCATCCGTCGATCCATCTTCTGCATCCGTTGATCCATATTTAGCATGGTCTCTAAAAGCAGATCAATCTTTACCAGCATAGTAGAGTTCCCAGGGATATCCACACTAAAACCATTCAGCATGCGGTCTTACGAGCTGGTTCTTGTGCATGGCGTGCTGTGGACATCTGGGTGGATGGGTGCTACGGAGGATGAGATGGGGGTTCCATGGAGAGAAGCAGCATCGTCGAAGAAGGATGGAGGAGGTGACCTGTGGATTTCCGTGAGAGAAGCGAAAAGCGTCGTCGAAGAAGGATGGAGGATGTGATCTGTGGATTTCCGGGAGAGAAGCGGCAGCATCGTCGAAGAGGGATGGAGAAAGCGACCTGTGGATTTCCGGGCGAGAAGCAACAGAGTCGTCTAAGCGTTATGGAGAAAGTGACCCGTGGATTTCAGGGACACCAGTGGCAGCTTCGTCGAAGAGCAGTGGAGAAGATGGGCTATGGGTTTTCGGGAGAGCAGCGGCAGCATCGTGGACGAGTAGTGGAGAAGATGGGATGTAGTTTCTGGGAGAGCGGCGGCAAAGTCGTTGAAGCGTAATCGAGGAAGTGGCCTGCGGGTTCAATGGGTTGGCTGCCATTTGTTTTGCGTTGAGTGTATATCACCGAATTTCTTCTTGACATAATAAGGCTTACGTGTATTAAAACCCTTAGCCTTTGGGGTCAGCAGAAGGTTTTCTTTATTAGCCTTAGCCTGTTGCTTTGGCCTTGGAGTGGAAATGGCTGCCGCCTTTTGCTTTTTCTGTGTGATAGGCACGTCAGAGGCGAGTGGCTTCCTGCGTCCGTAGAATCGGGGTTGATCAATGGAAGCAGATGGCACAATGCAGTATCTGGACAAGGGCAAGTTCAGATACAGATCATCGAGTGGTGGGCTACGCAAAGTGTGTAACCTTTTATGCATGGCGACGAGGTACAGGTGTTAAAAGTGAGCGTACTCTAATGTGAGTCATTACCGTATAAATACAACATCCATTTTGTGGATTCACTGCACATTGAATACACATCGACTAAACATCGAATATACATTCTTGTGTTTGTATTTCTTTCTACTCGCAGCAATGCCTGTTATAAAGATTTCAAAGGATCTCAGCATGACAATTAAGGAGATGTACATGAGCGGACAACGAATTGCAGATATCCAACGCTGGTTAGCTGCTTCTGGCCTCGTTGTGCCATCAACCACCGTGTGCTATCATGCACACGGAAAAACCAAACAACGCACGAGGACACCAACGTAACTAACGTGTAAGTATATTTATATAACTATATAATACAGTGTATCTATTATTGTTTATATTGCTGCATATTAATAGAACTATATATTGTGAAGATCTATCTCATTTTATAGTTATTTCGGTATATTTATATAACTACAGTATATAATACAGTATATCTATTATTGTTTTTATTGCTGCATATTAATGGAACTATATATTGTGTAGATCTATCTCATTTTATACTATTTTTTACTGTAAATGATGTGCTGTACTTGTGGCCTACTGCACTGTAACTTACCGGATTGTTGTTTTTCTGTACATTGTGGGGAGACAACACTTCTGGTCGACAAAATAAGTTAAGAGAATGATGAGAAGAGTGCCTTAAGGGTCAAATACCCTCTGCAGCAAAATCACAATCTCACTGTATCCGAGACCAGCATAAAGAAGATGAGACGCAGAATTGGATGGAAATATGAACATGTGAGGTTAGTATTGGACAGTACAGGAGGTAAAAGTGTTGTTTAAGAAACTGTACTGTACCTATAAAATTATTCCTTGTCATTACAGAGCGTACCCTATGATAAGGGACGTTAACAAGATCAAGAGAGTAGTCCAGGCCCAGGCATGGATCGACAGTGGAGAAACTTTCCAGGATTGCATCTTCACTGACTAGTCTATTGTTTCACTGGAGAGATTTGCCACCTTTGCATTCCACAAAAAAGGTTGCATATCTATGACGCTGCGTCCAAAACTCCCAGTGAAGATGCATGTGTGGGGTGCCATCTCTAGGCGTGGACCAGGATGCATCGTGATCTTTGAAGGTACAGTAAAATGTATGTCACACGCTTTTGCCTTATGCACTGTACTGTACTAGTGTGCAGTTTTTTGAGCACTTTTCTTTTCATGTTATACTTAATTTCATGTTATAGCTTAATGTAAAGCTTAACCGCAATTTTCTCTGCCTTTTTATTTTTCGCGTCGAAATTGGCCGCGCGCCAGCCGCATCTTGCGGCCGCGCGCAGTCGTTTCTCACGATCAGCGCTAATGGCGCTAACCAAAGGAAGCGCCTGTGGCGCTGAAAAAAAAAAAAGCCCGCGTCTGAACGCATTTTAAAAATAACCGCAGAGGCGGCCGCTGTAGACTAAGGGCGGCCGCCACTGTAGGAATCATGAATAAAGCTTTTTTCCAAGAGCAAATTGTGCCTGAGATTGTGGAATACATCACACGTGAGTTCCCAGATGGTCACCGTTTCTATCAGGACAACGATCCGAAGCACACCTTTTCAACAGCGCATATTCTTGAGCGCAGTATCAAATGGGTGAAGACGCTAGCGGAGTAAGTGCGGTAACCGTGTCTCGTTTTTCCCACTGTTTTTACTGTGTACTGTATCTCTTAAACTAATTGTCCTTTTTTTCCAATGACAGATCACCAGACTTCAATCCGATCGAAATGGTCTGGCATCAGCTGAAGGACCATATCCGGAAAGTGGTGAAACCCTCCAAAAAGGACGAGTTGGCGCAAAGCATACTGAGTTTTTGGAACGATGTACTCACCGTGGAACGATGCAATAAATATATTGACCATATTGCGACATTGTGATCGCGCGTAATGGGCAAGCATCAGGAAGGTAGTATGGTATACTGAAGTACTGTACTGTAGTATTGTAAGTACAGTAGGATACAGGTAAGTATGGCACAGATTTTTTCTTTCCTTGTAGTCAGAGTATACAGTAGTTCCAGTATAGACTAGTTTGACAGTACTACGGTAACTGCATACTGTAGTCCAATATGGAGTAGCTATACAGTACACAATGCCATAATACAGTATGCACCTACAGTACAGTAACTGCTCAATTTATTTATTTCCAGAGAAAGCAGCACCAGCCATCTGGTTACAAATTATTTAACAGTAGTCAGAGTATACAGTATTTCCTGTATGGACTTGTTTGACAGTGCTAACAGCGTACTGTAGTCCAATATGGAGTAGCTACAGCATACAGTACACAATGCCATAATACAGTACAGTATGCACCTAACTGCTCAATTTCTTTCTTTCCAGAGAGAGCAGCACCAGCCATCTGGTTCCAAACGATTTAACAGTAGTCACAGTATACAGTAGTTCCACAGTAGTTTAACAGTACTACACAGCACACAATGCCATAATACAGTATGCACATAACTGCACTAATTTTTTGTTTTCTTGTCTTTTCAGGAAAAAAGTGTGGACTGGGAGAAAGGGGGGTGTCGTGTACAGTCTGTGAACTATTTGTACAGTTAAGTGTACAGTATCTAAACAGCAGTAATGATGTACACAAAACCTCTCCTCTCTCAATGAACTACTGTACTGTACACAGAATGAGGAAGAAGATAAAGACGGAAAAAATTATATTAGAGGGAAGGGGAGGAAGAGAGAGGGAAGGGGAGGAAGAGAGAGGGAAGGGGGGAAGAGAGAGGGAAGGGGGAAGAGAGAGGGAAGGGGGGAAGAGAGCAGGAAGGGGGGAAGAGAGACGGAAGTGGGGAGGGAGTGTAAGGGGGTAAGAGAGATGGAAGGGAGGGAAGGAGGAGAAAAGAGAGATAAACGGGGTGGGGAAAGAGACGGGGGTGTGGAGTGAAGAGACTTGGGAGGGTTGGGGTTCCCCAGAATTAAAAAACAAAAAATCTAGGTTCCACAATAAAAAAAAGATTGAAAACCACTGACCTACTGTATGTAATGCTGCCCACATTCCAAACAGCAGGCTCACCCACAGAGGAGGAATCCGGCTATAACAGTATGTGAAGTGAAAGTACCTCCCCAAGCTGTAATCCTGGCAAACTATGTTTCAGTGGGGAGTTATCTGACATACACAAAGTCCTATATATTATGGTGGCACATTGTATACATGCAGTTAACACCAAGGACTGGGAAATCCTCTCAATAAGATCCTGTTCTAAGAACCCAACTAAGGCGTGTAATATAGTGCGCTGCCGTGCGCGCGCACGTAAATTATAATCGGCTGTGTCCAGGCCTGACGTTCTATACTTCAGCCGCGCGTACGGCAGTGAGCGTTGAGCCGGCAGATCGGAGGAAAGACATGAAAAGTGTCTTTTCACGCTGCTGCCGGTGCACGTCACGCTCTTTTAGCCAATCACAGTGAGGCTGCAATTACTTTGTATTTTGCGCAGAAGGGAAAGGCTTTTTACGGGAGCAAAATGTTGTTAAAGTTGCATTATTTTCAAGGCCTCTATAACCACGGTGCATTCATATCTGATTTACATTATACTGAGTTACACATATATATACACACATATACATATACAGTTCAACCCCGTTATAACGCGATACATTACAACGCGGATCCGCTTATAGCGCGATCCGAGCGTGGCTCCCAATTTTCGTATTTATGAAAACTTTACAACACGATTATTGGTATCTTAAATACTTTATTGTACAAGGCATAAAATTGTACATAATTTCTAACGCAATGTGATTCTTTGGACCTCACGACAGTGTTATAAGGGGGTTGAGCTGTGTATATATATATATATATATATATGTGTGTGTGTGTGAATGTATTTATTAATATAATTAAATATGTTTATATCTTTATATATATTTATTTACACACTCACCTAGCTCTCTCTCTCTCAAATTTTTCTCTCTCATATATAATACTGTGTACTGTATTATGGAAGCAGGTTGAGCTTGTTGTGGTTGTGTGTGAAGCTGGGTGTGACGTCATAGCCACGACCACCTGTCGCTCACAGCACAGACCTGCACACACGCAAAGGGTGATTCACATGCACGAGCATTAGCGCATGCGCACCAACTATAAAACAAGCCTAAAATCCAGAGCCGTATGCTTTATCTGCTGAATGAATCTGACAGCCTTTGGCAGTGTACGTAGATTCCTTCCTTGAAAAGCTTGGATCAGATTGAAGTAATATTACCCCATGAACATAGTACAACTAAGTGATTAATGCCCAGACAGGATAAGTTCAACTTTTAACCCATTGGATGCATAAAACCCTAGGGTCCTGAAATGGGATCACCCAGCTTTTGATAGATCGTCTATGGCAAGCATGTCAAACTCAAAGGCTAACACGGGCCAAATAAACAAGGTTTAAGTTTATGTGGGCCGCAAAAAAACAAAAACTCCAAGTACCTCATTACCGCAACGCTATATTTTGGAGGGGAGGTGTTCCCTACCTGTCTTCTATGTTAGGGGGGATTCCTATGTATCCCGTGTGAAGCTTGAGTCAGATCTGGAAGAAAGCAGTATAGGTTATTTCAGTGTAGGTACAGGCCCGACACAGTTTATTCGAGCATTTGCCCGTTTTGTGCCCCTTATGAACGGGGCTTATTCCGGCTGGCGCCAAAACAGAGCCGCGAGCGAGCCGCATCTTGCCGCATCTTCCCCTTCCCGCATGTTTAATTAAAATGCCCCCTTCCCCTTTCCTTCCCCGAACCCCTGGCTGCTCCCCCTGGCTTGCGCAAAGCTGCGCGCAGTGTCCCCCTTACCCCTGCTGCCTCTGCAGCCTTCGGGGATGCCGGGGAACCCTTGGCCGTGTGACCGGCGCCAGAGTGACGCGCTGCACGCGCCAGGGAAATCCCCAAATGAGCCGCCGGCTTGCCGTCGGCTCCCCCACACCGCGGCTACGGCCGTGTTCAAATAAACAGTGTCGCCACTGTATAGGGCAGTTAAGATATACAGGGTAAATAAAATATCCAGAGTGTGAGACAGAGAGTGTGAGACAGAGAGTGTGAGACAGAGAGTGTGCCAGGGAGCGTCTTTGCAGCTTTAAGGGGAGTGGTATAGCCAACCACTTTTGGAATCTATGAACAAAAAACAAACAAAAGCGCAAGCTCCATAGCACGTAACTGAGTAAAAAATAAGGTACATTTATTTAAAAAATCATCAACCCATAAGAATGTGCACTTACAGGATTTCAAACAGAACCATTCGTGGGAGAGAAATCTCTATTGTGGTCATCTGCGGTGGTAGGGTGTGTCCCAGGTTTGCAGAGTGGATGTAAACAGCCCAGGTTCACCATCAATTATATAAAGGCATCCAATGCCTGCACGTCCTTTGCTCCCTCATAAAATGATTGCTAACACTTGAAATTACTGCCAGGCGGAGCGCAGGGAAGCCATGTACTCCAAATACACCAACACAAACGCGATGACGTCACAGCTCTACGCGTTTCGTCACAGTGCTATATTATGGTTTTTAGTGATTACAGTGATATGTTTGTATGAACTAATTTGGATATATTAGGAATAATGACGGTATAAACTATGGTGTACAATAAGCATGTCAAACTCAAAGGCTAACACGGGCCAAATAAACAAGGTTTAAGTTTATGTGGGCCGCAAAAAAACAAAAACTTACATTTTCATAGAAACGTAGGTTTATTTAGAAAAGTACAGTATAAAAAAAAACGATAAAATTAATATTTTCTTCCTGACACTTGACATCTCTGACTCTCTCTCTCTCTGACTGACTGACTGACTCTCTCTCTCTCTGACTGACTCTCTCTCTCTCTTTGACTGACTCTCTCTCTGACTGACTCTCTCTCTTTGACTGACTCTCTCTCTGACTGACTCTCTCTCTTTGACTGACTCTCTCTCTTTGACTGACTCTCTCTCTAACTGACTCTCTCTCTCTCCGACTCTCTCTTTGACTGACTCTCTCTCTGACTGACTCTCTCTCTCTCTGACTGACTCTCTCTCTCTCTCTCTCTCTCTGACTCTCTCCCTAGAGGCGGGCAGCAGGCAGCAGGAAGAGGCGGGCCTCACTATGCAAGCTCCGACAACACGCGCCAGCCAATCGGGAGAACGGGGAGGTTTTTTTTTTTCCTTTGGAGAAAGCTTGCGCAGCGCGAGTTAAATATTGGCGAGCTGGGCCACAAATATGTTCATTGTGGGCCGCATGCGGCCCGCGGCCCGCGAGTTTGACATGCTTGCTTTAGGGTATATAATCTTTGTTTTTCACTTGAATGAGACCCATAAGGTAATATTGTGAAATATCCTTGCTTAATAAATACTGGCCTGAATCTTTAGGGTTACATATATACAGTATAATAAAGGTCAGAGTTTCAGAAAGATTAGAATCTTACCATTGCACTGAATCTTACAACAAATTGCACTGCAGTAATTGCTATAGCTGCCATGCAATCTTATAATCCTATAATTCTGAACACCTCCCTCTCTGATTGACTAGTAATAATTTTCGTAGGTATACAGTAGTATCATTTAAATGAAGTAGCTTTCATTTTCCAGGTGTTTCATTAACGTGGCACAAAAGAGAGCTGGTAAGGTATAGGGACATTACCAAATCCTGTCATTTTGGGCATGATGTCAGACTCTGTGAAATGCATCTCTGTGCACACCTTGAAGTTCTGCAAAATGTTGGTGAGGAAAAGGAAGAGCTCCATCCGAGCCAGACCTTCTCCGGCACAGACCCGCTTCCCTGAAAATGAAAACAGAAGAGAATTCTAAGAACAGATTATGAGCAGACAATTCTGTATGTCCTGTATTACAGGTGTGGCCAGCACTATTGAACATTGCACTTTTAAAGCATTATAAATCATTTTTGAAAATCTGTGATATAACTTGATGCAGTTTGTTCTGATGGGGGAAAAAGGCAGGTTGGAAAGTCAAGAGGGGAGAAAATAAATAGCAGAAATCCAACATGACCCCAGAGATGAGGAGTGACGGATAGATTAATAATGCATTAAAGGAGGAAAGCATTGTTTCCCCACTTGGTGACATATTTGACAGTTGGTTCACTGGGGCAATTTAACATTGCACATTGAAAGCATTATAAAATATTTGGAAAAATCTGTACCGTGATGCAGTACGTTGCAGTGTCTTCAGACCAGACACTGTTGTCACGGGAGACCAGGTTATTTACACCTTTTTACCAGGATCATTCATTGAGCAAAACAAGGTAATGAAATAAATTGTAGTTTATTTGGCATAAATTCGCTTTCACACAATGATAGACAAAATACAGACAAAAAGACACACTTACTTTGGGACTGGGGTTGAAAACTAGACTTTCCAATGTGCAGGGAACTTTATGGGAGAGTCTTAACCTGACTGGGTCTTAGCCTGGAATCTACTGGAACCAAAATTGGCATAAAATTCCATACGCCACCTCTACGTTCTCTTCTGAGAACTTAGTCCCTCCTGACCGCGAGTTGTCCAAATCTCCTGGAAATCAAATCAGTATAAAATCCAAGCCGCGACCGCCATGATCGATTCTGAGAACTTTGTGCAAAATGCTGGACTTTGGCGGGCGGATTTTGAGGCTCAAAATCGAAGCCGGTTGCTATGCTATTCACATAGAAGCAACTTTGAAAAGCCTGACTGTGAAAAGTGCTCTTACTACCTGAGACTCCAAATCTGATTAGCTCATCGATTCTTATAGTATTTTCAGTTTCATTCACTAAACTGAGCAGCCAATCAACGTGTGAGAACTTTCCCAAGCAGCCAATCAGAGCCAAGCCAGCTAGAAAAGTCGGTCAGAGGGAAATCTGAAATAGCCAAGAGACATGCGCAAGCCTGCCACCTCTCTCCCTGGCTATCTCAATGCCACCCGGTGGCTCCATCAGGTCTGGCAGAACAAGTGGCATCCCGGAGGACTGACATTTATCTCCGGACCTGGTACTCTGACTTTTCCTGCTGACCAAATGCTATTCAAACCTTTGGTCATCCTCTGGTTGCTTGAACTTCTATATCCAGCAGACTTACCGGTGCCTATGGGTTAGCTCTGGCAGCCTGTTTAGACATCAGTTCCGAATGTAAAAAGCACATTATATTAAAGTATATAGTTTTTTTTGTTTCAAATTTTTTATTGGGTTTGTTACCAAAGGGGTACATCACAATATCAGGGGCATTCTTGGGGAAAAGGTACATATGAGTCTCGGAAAATGATTTAACAGTAAATCTCAAAAATGAATTCCTTACGACTTATGGATGCGAATCATGACTGGCATTCGCCCGGCAAAACCTGACTTGGGCTTGCCGTCAGGCTAGAGCTTGGCCCCTGCCCCATGTAGAGGCTGTATTAATGTATTAACATTTCGTCGTACTTCTCTGGGAAGAAACAAAGGATAGAGAAAGAAGTGAAGGAAGAAAGAGAGAGAAAGAAGGGGGGAGAGGAGAGGGACGGGGGGTGAGGTGGGGGGGGGGGGGCTGGGTAGGACAGAAGGGTGGGGAAGGGGAGAGAGGGTGGTCCCCCCCCACCCCATTGGAGACCCCCTGAAAGCCGGGGCAAGGTGGCACACGACCCGAAACGGACCCAGGAGCCGGAGGCAAGGCCTAAAGAATCCCCCCCGGTCATCCGCGAGCGGTTCAGCCATAAGGTCAGAGGTCCCAGACCCTGTTAAACTGTTTGGTCTATTGGTTCAAGAGAGCTGTTAAATACTCCATGAGGTTAACCTCATTCACTCGCCTAAGAACCATTTGTTTTGTCAGGGGATTAATATTCTTCCAGCAAGCTGTAAGCGCGCAGCGCGCTGCCGTGAGCACATGTTTTTTATGAGGGACAGATGCTACCTCCGCAGGTTTTGCCAGGAGGAACATCAGCGGATCTGGACGGATCTCCTCCTCAGAAATCTCCTCTATCAGGCCTCGGACCATGCTCCAGAATGTCTGGACCCCGGGGCACGTCCACAGTATATGGACCAGATCTCCACACTGACCACAACCCCTCCAGCAGAGGTTGGGGAGGCCCGGAAAAATCTGGCTCAGCCTACTCGGGGTTAGGTACCACTGGAATAGGATTTTGTAAGTGTTTTCCTTTATGGCTGTGCAGATTGAGGTTTCAGCTGCTGCCTCCCAGATGTCCTCCCAGTCATCTCTAGCTATTTCCAAATTGAGGTCCTCAGCCCATTTCATCATATAGCTATGGTTAGCGGGGATCTTGGACCGTGCTAGCTCCGAGTAGATCTCCGAGATAAGACCCGTCTGGTACAACTGGATCCCACAAACCCTTTCAAATGGGGTTGGGCCTTTAAACTTAGAATTTTGGGATACTGTTTGAAGGAAATGTCTGATCTGGAAGAACCCATACAGAGGGAATTTCACTTGTTGAAGTTTCTCCTGAAGCTCTGCAAGTGCCATCACCGACCCTTTGTTCAGTAAGTCTGATGCTTTTTGTATGTTAGCCCCCCCAAACTGCGCAATATCTTTAAGGACACACCCCGGGGGAACTCTGGGTTCCCAAAAATGGGAGTGAGAATGGAAGGGGATGAAACCAGTCCATGCCTGTCTTTTGTTTTTGCCCAAATCTTCCACGTGCACCTCATCGCCCCCAGTCCCGTCCTGCCCGATAATATCTCCCCTCCCCCTTCAGACCAAATTATCGCTCCAAGAGACAGGGGAGAGACGTAGGAGGCCTCGATCTCCAACCAGCAGCAAGATGCTGGATCATTGCTCCAGAGCACCGCTTGCTTTAGGTGGGCTGCATGTTAATATTTTATTATATCATTTACTCCTAGACCTCCACACTCCTTTGGGGCTAACATTACCGATCTAGCTACTCGTGGTCTTTTGTCTTTCCATATGAATTGGAAGATACTATTTTGAATATGTTTTAAGTCTGCCAGCGGAATGCTGATTGGAAGAGTCTGGAAAAAATACAGTAGCCTGGGAAGGATATTCATCTTAACCGATGCCACCCTTCCGAGCCACGAAATGTGGTATTTATTCCATCTCTGAAGGTTTCTTTTAATTTCAGAAAATGGAGTGGGGAAATTACTTTTAAATAGTGTTGAAAACTTGGCAGCTATTTTAATCCCTAGATATTTTATACTTATGGAGCTCCATTTATAGTTAAAGTTAAGTTGTAAAAGCTATACATAAAGGGCGGAAAGGGATAGATTCAGGGCTTCTGATTTGTCGCTGTTAATTTTGTACCCTGATATCTGGCCACATTTCTCTAATTGAGACTGGAGGTTAGGGATAGAGATAGAATAACATCGTCCGCAAATAGGGATATCTTGTACTCTGTGTCTCCGATGACGACTCCTTTTATGTCCAAATCTTGTCTGATTGTCGCCGCCAGGGGCTCGATTGACAATGCAAAAAGGAGAGGGGATAAAGGGCAGCCCTGTTGTTTATTAAGTCTGTGTTTGTATATGTTTATCGAGTGGTTCTCAAGAAGAGCCCTCCCCCCCTCCCCCCCACTCCTCCCTGCCCCCCTCTACTCCCCACTCACTCCCACCCTCCCCCCTCCCCTGCCCACTCATAGAATCAGGGGTATGAGTGCACCTTTGTCCGGCCCTGCAAGAAAAGGATAAAACTCTGGACAAGTATAAAAGCTGCTTATGCTTTGCTTATGCGAGATGCTGAACTGTACAAAGTCTTAAGGCATCGAAGAAGCCTCTTTTACAAACTGTAAATAGTTATCCCCGTTAGAAGTTAAATCTGTGGTTGCATAAGCTTAAGGCGTGGTTCACAAAGAGGACCACGGAGGGGCTCAGATTCCCCTCTCTGAGCGCAGTCGTAAAGGCACGCAGGAAGTTCTCCAAAGGGCAGTAAGCCCTTTCCCTTTGCCGATGGGGCAAAGAAGGTTGAACATGTCTGGGCTCTCTTATAGCCCATCCATTTCTTTTTCTTTCTATCTCCATTTCCCTTCAACCCCCCTCCCTCCCCGTCCTCCCCCTTCTCGCCCCTTCCTCCTGAGGGATTCCCTCCCCTCCTCCTTGGGGGCTCCCCGGTGGCTGGGGGGCAGCGCGTGCATGGCCCGAGGGGTCACCAGATCTAGTCAACAGGGGCCAGACCGCCTTGGGAAAGTGGTCAAAACAGGGGGCCCGAACTCAACCAAAGCAAGATGTCTACCAGAACAAACATAAGAATCATTTCCATGAATGTAAAGGGGCTAAACTCTGTGGGCAAACGAAGGCTAGCGCTGCAGGAGCTAAATAAGCTAAAAGGGGATATCATGTACCTACAGGAGACCCACTTTAATACAAACTCCCCCCCAAAAACCTTTAGTAGGACATACCCCCAGGCGTACTACGCTTCTTGCCGCATGAAGAAAAGAGGAGTTGCAATCCTATTTCGTACTAATACTCCTTTTTGCTCTAGAAAAGAGTGTCGTAGATCTTGAAGGAAGGTTCCTGATCCTCCTAGGCTCTCTATTGGGAGTGCCGCTCGCTCTGGTCAATATCTATTCCCCAAATGAGGGCCAGCTCCCTTTCCTGTAGACCATATTGGAAACTGTAAGTACACTTAACCCTTCCTCAATAGTCATGGCAGGAGATTTCAACATGACTTATGCCCCAAATCAGGACAGGTCCAGCTCCCAGAGCTCAGTGTCATCAAGAGCAATCGCTCTGAATGCTAAAAAAACTTAAAGGCTTGCTGGATGACTTCCCACTATTTGACATCTGGAGAATTCAACATCAGGGCCAGCGCGATTATACTTAGGCCTGGGACAAAGTGGTTGTAGCCGGGCGGAGGCGTGCTGAAGCTCAGGGAAAGCGTCCCTGGCCTTACACAGCGCGCCGTCCGTGGGCGTGTCGGGGGCAGGTCTGGGGGCGGGACAGTGACGTCACGGAGCTGGTTCGCCCTCATTGGGTGAACCGCTCACGTGACCAGCCCTGCGCTCCGGCGAGCGCCAAATCTGAAGAATCGGTGAGACACACGCTTCCACAAGCGTGCGGAAGCGTGCGCGAGCCCCTGTAAAGCCGCTCTCATTGCAGCTGCAGGAGCTCAATGCCGAGCATCAGAGCTACTCGAGGATTGATCTTTTTCTGGGTACCAGGGATATCCTCCAGGCGTCGTCCCAGTCAAATATTGGCTCAATATACTGGTCTGACCATGTCCCCATCGAAATGGTGCTCTCTATACCTTTTGCTAAAAACACCAGCTACAGCTGGAAGCTAAACGACTCCCTATTAAATTCGCCTGAAATAGTGAGTACAGTTTCCCAAAAACTGAAAGAATACTTCGATATAAACAAGGGGTCGTTGGTTCTCCAACAACACTATGGGAAACCCATAAGGCAGCAATCCGATGTTCCCTCATTTCCATAGCATCATACCGAAAGAAAAAGAGACAAAAAAAATATAAGGAACTCGCGAACAGGCTACAGTCCCTGGAGACCGAACACAAAAGTAAACCCTCTAAAAAATTGTAAAAAATCTTAGATAAAGCAAGGACTGAACTAAAGAGAGTCCAAGTAGAGGAGGTGGAGAGGGCACTAAGATGGACTAATCAGCATTTTTATGATAAAGGAAACAAGTCAGACTGTCTGTTGGCCAATAAATTAAGAGGTTTACGGGTGAAATCCCAAATTACTGCAATTCGGACAAAATCTGGCCTAAAATCCTTCAAAGATAAAGAAATTGCCCAAGAATTCTCAGAGTACTACAACAAATTATATAACTTGAACCCCCCCAAAATGCTCAGTCCGGGTCGGCGGCTCTCTCTAAGTATCTGGAAGAATGCAGTCTACCTGCTCTCCCTGAAGAAACTGTCCTCAAGTTAAATGAGAAAATAACGCCCGAAGAACTATTTGAGGTAATAAAGCAGCTCAAAACAAACAAGACCCCAGGGCCGGACGTTTTCTCCAACCAATATTTAAAAAAAATCAGGGCTGTGGTGGCTCCACATCTATTAAAGGTTTTCAACTCCTTTATTGAAGGGGAGGTTGTCCCTCAGTCAATGTCTACAGATAACCTGGCAATTATCCATATGGAGGGTAGGGACCTGCTACAATGCGGCAGCTACAGACCAATATCTCTCCTCAATTCGGACTTAAAAATATACAGCAAAATTCTAGCAAACCGACTTAACCAGATCTTGCCGATCTTGATCCACAAAGACCAGGTAGAATTTGTTTCAGGCAGACAAGCTTCGGACAACACTCGGAAAATACTAAACATTATCGACCAGGTGCACCTGGTGGGGGCTAAGGCACTCTTGCTGAGCCTGGATGCCGAAAAAGCTTTTGATAGGATCAGGTGGGATTTTTTAGACCAAACTATGATTAAATTTGGCTTCAGGGACCCTGTAACAGGCGATTTATCCCTGTTCATGAAATATGCCTCTAATCCAGCAGTGTGGTGGTTAACTGCTGGTAGTCAATTAACCAACACCACCTGGCTGATTAGGTTTGTTAGAAAAGCCTGCCTTGGAGACAGGAAGTGAGATTCCTGAGTCTCACAAATTGTGGGACTGACCATAGGAACAGACGTCTTGAGCGTGCCAGAAGAGACGGCACGCTGCCAGCAAGACACAGGGGAAAGTACTTCTAAACCTGGATCCTGACATTGCCTTATCGCCCAAAGGTGTGGACACCAGAAGAACAAAGAAGCCTTCCCCTACAAGAAACAGATAAGATTTTCCTTTCTAAGACTTTTGTATATCTGCACATACTTGTATCAAGATACAGTATATGTTTGGGGCTGGGAGACATGCTAATCGAAAGGGAGTTGTTGACTGCATAGGTTTGACTAGAAATACTCCCAAGTGGAACAGAAGCTTTGTTTGACCCCTTATTTTCATACGTTTGGATGATTTTCTTGTGTTAAAGAAACGGGCGCAATAAAAGCCTTATTTAATTTCACCTTAAACAGTCTCCATTGTATACCTCTGCACATGTCCTCCTACGGGCCCCTTCCAAAAAGGCGTGTGAGCACTGTATAAAAACCCGGTGGCCTTTGTAAAACTCCCAGGCGGAGCCTCGACCCCCATAAAAATTAAGAATGGTACACGACAGGGTTGCCCTTTATCCCCTCTCCTTTTTGCATTAAAGTATATTTTAATACACTTCTGAGTCTCTGGGTACAGGGACAGAAAAGGAAAAATATTCTAGTTTTATTTCTATCTGCCTTATTCCCCACACACTTTTCCTTTGACTCAGTTTTGATTCTCAGAGTCCCCCCTCAAACTTATATATGGTTGGGGTACCCACAAACCTTATACTGGTTGTGGGTCACCTAGGCACTAGCTGCGGTGCACCCTTAACATAGATATTCCCTCAACTACAGTGATACATGTTTTATCCTTATGCCTCATTCTCATTTCTGGGATGTGCTGAAGCAGGGTACTCTAGTGGTGAGTCGCACTTGCATTTTCAAGTGGAGGTATTGCCGGGACAACGTGCCTACATGTATCTGAGAATCAGGCATGATAACCGGGTACATTTATGGGGAACCAACAACTCCGGACCCCAACCTCCTAGGCACATTCTGTCAACGGTTCCTCTGCAAAAAAAAACCTGGAAACACATACGCTAGCAATCCCTGCTTGATTGCATGCCCGGAAAGGGAAAAACACAAAAAATGCTTTTATTACATACAGTATAACACAGTGATACAATGTTAGTGGTCTAAAAGTTGACTCTCTGGGACCCTTATACACGGATCAGGGGTAACCAAATGAGCATGACCTTTATTAGAGAGCCTAGTTACCCCCTCCCATCACACCTCCCCCTTTTAAGATGAAGGCTCAAGGACAGTCACCATATCAGGTGGCTTGCTGAGCCTGGAAATTTGAGGTCGTTGGGTTAGGACAGAGTCTTTCTGTGGATACAGTCCTCCAGCATGTTGGGACTCCTTGCCCCCACCATGGTCCACGTCCATCAGGGCACTGATCTTGTGTAGCAACACATTTGTCCTCCCCACCTCCATCCGAGGTATCCACCCCTGATCTTGGGGACACTGACCACTGGGGTCACAAAAGGCTGCAGGGGCTTGGGGCTGCTGACTGAAGCAATGCAGGACCGTAGCTCTTGAACTGTCGGTCCATCCTCTGGGGAACAGGCAGCCAGCACCCATGCCTTCTGGACGGTCATCTTATTCACTGGGTCTCTCAAGACATTGTAGCGGGTCACTAAATCCTTATAGTACTGCTGCATGTCCCTGATCTCCCTGTCTAACCTTCCCCTCCCCATAAAGAAACTTTAATCAGTGTGATGGAGGGGCTGCTGAACCCTGGGGTCTACCGGGTGATCAATCCACTGGGTCCCGCTTGGCTCATCCATACAGGGACCTCTGTGTACCTGACACCTCTCACTTCCACTCCCAGAGGGGAGCTGCGAGCTGGGAAGCTGTCTCCCCCTGCTCCACAGAGCCTTCCCTATACTTCCTGGTCTCTTGATGCCTCTGCACTATCCGGATCTCCTACTCTGATACTCAGGATAAACCCCAAATATAGTCCCCAGGCAGATCGGCATCTGCCTGCACCATCTGTTGTTACCCATTACGGAGCTTCAGTAGGTCCCTCTCTGTCACACAATTGGAGCAGTTGTCACAATGGGGTCACTGGTCGGGCATGGTATGACTTGCCTTACTAATACCTTTGAGGTCATCTGCGTGTGGGGGCTCCAAAGGTAGTGGAGCGATGATCTGTGGGGTGGGCTCCAAAAGCTGGGGAGCATAAACCACCATTGGCATCGCTGCCAACTGCACCTCTGCCTGGGCACCTGCCTGCTGTTGCCTCTTGGTGACTGGGGTCACAAGAGCATCCTCTATAAGTAATTTCACCGGCATACCTGTCTGTGGGTACCGGTGCCCTTTAGATCCTATCAGGCTGCCCCAAGGGTACCTTGTTGCAGGGGACCCCCAGGATGACTGCCTGCCGATTGCCAGTGACCCCTGTGTGCAAAAGCAAAACTTTGTGGACCGTTGGCTGTATCTTTGCCTGGGGCTGATGCACGGCTGCTGTCTGGTCTATCCTGAAGTACAGCCTCTCGCTCTATGTCCATCCTGTAGCTGGGGAGCGTTGCCCCAGATTGGGGGTACTGACTCTGCAGGGACCTCTGGATCTGTTGGTCCCAAATACAGGGGGAAAGTGACATCCTCAGTGGGCAGGGGGACCAAAGGCTCCCCTGCTTGTGCAAGTGCCCTGCTTTCACTCCAGGTGCTGGCTGTTATCTGAGCAGTATTCTCTGCAAAGGAGCAGATGAAGTGCCCTAGGTCATTGCCGAGTAACACCCCAGAATCCAACCCAGGCAAAACACCTACATCTCTCATACCTTGACCAGCACCCCAGTCAAGGAACACCCGGGCGACCTGGATTGACCTAGGTCCCCCGTCTGGCATGGTTACCTGCATCCATGTGCCCAGGAGCAGATCCTCTGGATTAACTATATCAGGTCTCACCAGAGTGACAGTGGCACCAGAGTCGATCAGGCCGGTTGCCGGGCAAGCTCCAATGGTCTTTTTGAGAAAAATCTGCCACAAAATTGGCCAATGTTTAGAAAAAATATTTCTAATTTTAGGGGCCATAGAATTATATTGGTGGCAAAGGGTATTTTGTTCTGTGCCCCCAAATTGTCCTCCTTCTTTCTATAGTCTTCTGTTCCAGATCGTGTGAGACCATTTCCACAAAAGTACTGACGCGATCTGGAACAGTCGAGCCGTACATTTAAAATCAAAAAAGACAATTTAAATATAGAAGAGAAAACAGCTTTGAAATTGTTAGCAAGCAACGACTAGATTGTTATCAAATCAGCTCACTCTGAGTTGATTTCTCTCTTGGATAAGGGACTCACCAGTAAAGCCATCACGCAGGATGAATATGAGTATCTTAACGTTTTACATCCACGTTGACCTTTGTTTTATTTTATCCCTAAGATACACAAATGTCTTCAGGAACCACCAGAAAGTCCTATTATTTTGGGTATTCAATCACTTTTTGTCTCAATTTATTGATTATTATTTGTATCCACTTGTTGTTAAGCTTAAATCTCATTTACGTGATACCACCCACGTTTTGCAAATCCTGCGTTATGTTGAGTGGTGCCCTGGCGTTGTATGGATGACAGGGGATGTCACATCCCTTTATACCATCATAGACCATCGATTGGGTTGTCAGGCTATACTGGAAGCCCTTGAGGGTGATTTGACTATGTCACCTGCCCTCAAAATATTTTTATTAGATGGGATATAGTATATACAGTGCTTACACATAATTATTTTTGTTTTAATTTACGTTATTATTTACAGGTATTTGGCACAGCCATGGGCACAAGATTTGCACCAAGTTATGCCAACCTATTTATGGGGCACTGGGAAGATGAGGCTGTTTGGAACAACTACCCACTTGGTGCAAATATTGTGCTCTGGACATTGATGATATTATTTTTATTTGGGATAGGAGTTTTGAGTTGCTTGACACATTTATTTTGTATCTTAACAGTAATAATAAGAATCTGAAATGGACATGTCATTATGACATTAAAGAAACCAACTTTTTAGATCTTGATATCAGTGTAGTTGACAATCAGATTCATACACAAACATTCTTTAAACCGGTACAGGCCAACACTTATTTATTGGCAGATAGACACCATAACCCGCAGTGGATTCGTAATATTCCAAAGGGACAGTTTGTCCACCTGAGGTGCAATTGTTCCAGTCTAGGAACGTTTGCTAAACAGGCGGACAAACTTAAGAATAAATTTATTGAACGCAAGTACCCTGTGGGACAGCTTGAAGGAACACTTTCTTTAGTCCAGCGGATGGACAGAAATAAACTACTGGAATATAGAAAGAAGGAGGACAATGTGGGGACACAGAACAAAATATCCTTTGTCACCTAATAAAATTCTATGGTCCCTAAAATTAGAAATATTTTTTCTAAACATTGGCCAATTTTGTTGCAGGATGCAACATTGTCGCAGATTTTGACATTGCGACCGTCCATTATATTTAAGAGGGCTAACAATCTCAAAAATACATTGGCTCCAAGCTGCCCCCTTGGGAATGGGGTACAGATGTGGCTAACATTCAAACTAGAAAGGGTTTTAGATCATGTGCCAAATGTACGGCATGTGAGTACAGTGTGTGTAGTGCAGTATTTAAATCTAACGTTACTGCTAAGATATATCAGATCAGTTCTTCCATCACGTGTAAGTCAGTGTTCTTTATCTACCTACTGCAGTTCCTGTGTGGCCTGCAGTACGTGGGACGAACGGGTACAACTTTCCAGAGACGTATTTATCAACACGTATACAATATTCGCTAAGGTCTGACTACACACAGTGTATCAGATGACTTTCTAGTATATCATGACCAAAACCCTAAGGGGCCTATGCAGTAAGCGTTCATAAGCCACTTATCAACCACTTACATACATAGTTACATAGTAGATGGGGTTGAAAAAAGACGTACGGCCATCAAGTTCAAGCTATGCTAAATTTAGACAACAGATACATTATCCTATATGGGGTTTTTTTGTTTGCCTTCCTCTGGATCAATAAGGAAGTATAGATATAGGATAAAGTATCTGTTGTCTAAATATAGCATAGGTTAAACTTGATGGACCTATGTCTTTTTTCAACCTCATCTACTATGTAACTATGTAACTATATAGCTATGTAACTATATATATACTTACTCATTGATCCAGAGGAAGGCAAACAAAAAACCCCAGTGACATATCATCCAATGATATCTGATAAGGGGATAAATAAATTCCTTCCTGTCATGGGAGAGGGGGTTTGGCCTGGTATTAAAGGGGTTATACCCCATTTGACCACCCCTTGCCCTCACCTGGGAGGCAAGGGGTTAACTGGAATGATGTCCAGTACTGTGCTTATGCCCCTGCTTCAGCACCAAATGTATATCCCCTTGTGAATGTGTATTTCCCCCATCTTAGTGTTTGCACCAACACTTACACTGTGATCCAGTCGGGAGGGAGAGTGTTAATGTTAATTTTGTGTTTATGACCCTTTGTCCCTTTTCCGCCTTTGCAGGCTCCATTTGCAGTCTCTCCATAGGTCGCCATTACAGCCCCATGTAACCTTATGGAGATTCTGGCGATTTGGGGCTGATATCGTAGAAGACCTGCAGGTGGTGCCCGAGAAGAGGAGCGGCTGTTCCCCATTGAAAGTCAATGGAGCAATACATTTCAATGGGGATTCCTCGACTCAGACCTCCAGGAACGGGCTGGCAGCCATCCAAACCGCAGACCGCAAAAGCGGAAACTTTATCTTGAAAAGAGCTTTGATCAATGCCCGGTCAAATTCAGGTTACATAGTTACATAGTTACATAGTAGATGAGGTTGAAAAAAGACGTACGTCCATCAAGTTCAACCTATGCTAAATTTAGACAACAGATACTTTATTCTATATCTATACTTACTTATTGATCCAGAGGAAGGCAAACAAAAAACCCCATTAAGGGGAAAAATTAATTCCTTCCTGACTCCAAGAATTGGCAATCGGATTAATCCCTGGATCAACATCCTTCCCATGTATACTTATTTGGTATATCCCTGTATACCTTTCCCATCAAAAAAGATGTCCAAACTTTTTTTTAATAAATCTATTGTATCTGCCATCACAATCTCCATGGGTAAGGAATTCCACATTTTAACTGCCCTTACTGTAAAGAACCCTTTCCTTTTTTGCTGGTGAAATCTCCTTTCCTCCAACCTTAAGGGATGGCCCCGAGTCCTTTGTACTGCCCGTGGGATAAACAGTTCTTTTGAAAGCTCCTTGTACTGTCCCCGAATATATTTGTATATAGTTATCATATCCCCTCTAAGACGCCTCTTTTCTAATGTAAATAAATCTAATTTAGCTAGCCTCTCCTCATAAGTTAGATTGTCCATCCCCTTTATTAATTTGGTGGCTCTTCTCTGCACTCTCTCTAGTTACATAATATCTTTTCTAAGGAGTGGTGCCCAAAATTGTACTCCATATCCAAGGTGTGGTCTTACTAATGCTTTGTAAAGGGGCATAATTATGTTTACTTCCCTTCCATCCATTGCCCGTTTGATGCAAGATAAGATCTTGTTTGCCTTTGCAGCTACTGCGTGACTTTGGGCACTATTGCAAAGCCTCCTGTCTATAAGCAGTCCTAAATCCTTCTCCATCAAGGATTCCCCCAATATATCTCCATATAATTTGAAAATCGCCATTTTATTCTTGCATCCCAAATGCATAAGCTTACATTTATCTGTATTAAACCTCATCTGCCATTTACCTGTCCACGTTTCCAGTCTCTCCAAGTCCTTCTGAAGAGAAATTACATCCTGCTCTGATTCTATTACCTTACACAATTTAGTATCATCAGCAAAGATGGAGACTTTGCTCTCGATCCCAACCTCAAGGTCATTAATAAACAAGTTAAAAAGCAGGGGTCCCAGTACCGATCCCTGAGGTACTCCACTCACGACTTTAGCCCAACCTGAAAAAGTTTCATTTATGACAACCCTCTGTTGTCTGTCCTCTAACCAATTTTCAATCCAGGTGCATATATTATTACTGAGTCCAACGTTCTTTATTTTGTACACCAACCTCTTGTGTGAAACCGTATCAAAAGCCTTTGCAAAATCTAAGTAGACCACATCAACTGCATTACCCTGGTCTAAATTCCTACTTACCTCCTCAAAGAATCAAATAAGGTTAGTTTGGCATGATCTATCCTTCATAAATCCATGCTGACTATTAATAATAATTTTGTTTTCCATTAGGTATTCCTGAATATTATCCCGTATTAAACCTTCAAGTAGTTTCCCCACTATTGAAGTCAGGCTTACAGGTCTGTAATTTCCCGGTTGTGATCTAGCTCCCTTTTTAAATATAGGCACCACCTCTGCTTTATGCCAATATTGTGGTACTGAGCCTGTGGAAATTGAGTTCTTGAATATTAAATTTAATGGTTTGGCTATTACTGAGCTTAACTCCTTGAGAACACTTGGATGTATGCTATCGGGGCCAGGTGGCTTATTTACTTTAATTTTTTCAAGCCGCTTATGAACTTCTTCCTCAGTTAACCAATTGTTCATTAATATGGAGGTTGTGGCTTCCTCCTGCGGCACTTCTATTGAACTTGATTCTTCCCTGGTAAACACAGAGGCAAAGAATTTGTTTAATACCTCTGCTTTTTCCTTATCTCCAATAATCTGCCTACCCATCTCACACTGAAAGGGTCCTATATTTTCTTTTCTCATTTTTTTGTTATTAAGGTACTTAAAGAACATTTTAGGGTTGACCTTACTTTCTATTGCAATCCTTTTTTCATTATCCATTTTTGCTAATTTGATTGCCCTTTTGCAATTTTTGTTACATTCCTTATAATTCTGATACGATGTCTCCGTCCCTTCTGACTTAAATAATCTAAACGCCTTCCTCTTCTTGTCCATTTCCTCCCCACCTGTTTATTTAGCCACATTGGTTTTGACTTATTTCTTTCATACTTATTACCCAAGGGTATACACTGATAAGTGTGCTTTTCTAACAATGTTTTAAAGACTGCCCATTTATCGTAGATTAGACCTCAGTTTATTAAAATCTGCCTTTCTAAAGTTTAAGGTCTTTGTTGAACCCAAGTAATCTGTTTTTTGATAATTTATTTCAAATGAGACAATGTTATGATCACTGTTACCCAAATGTTCCAGGACTTGAGTATTTGTTATTACTTCTACATTGTTTTATATGGCCAAATCCAGAACTGCCCCTCTCCTGGTTGCTTCCTCAATAATTTGGGTCATATAATTGTCTTTAAGCACCCCCAAAAACCTGTTTCTTTTTGTTGTAACGCTAATCTCATTGCCCCAGTCTATGTCTGGATAATTAAAATCCCCCATTATGCAAACATGACCCAGTTTTGATGCCTTCTCCATTTGCAAAAGTATTTTAGCTTCCTCAATCTCACAGATATTTGGTAGTTAATAGCATATTCCCACAAACATTTTCTTTATACTTTTACCTCCACTGCTAATTTCTATCCACAAAGTCTCTACATTTTCATAATTCCCTTCATAAACATCATCCCTTATAATAGGTTTTAGATCCGGTTTAACATATAAACATACTCCACCTCCCCTTGTATTTGTTCGATCCTTCCGAAAAAGGGAATAACTCTCTAAATTAACTGTCCAGTCATGAGTTTCATCCCACCATGTTTCAGTAATGCCTATTATATCATAATGCTCCCTTGCAGCTATTAATTCAAGCTCCCCCATTTTATCTGTTTGGTTTCTTGCATTAGCAAGCATTCATTTAAGGTTTTTTTCAGCCTGTACTATTATCTTATCTGCTCCTTCCTTTCTGCGCCCACTTGGTTTAGTCTTTAGATTTTTTCTAGTATTATCTGTATTTACTTTGGGTGTCTCACTGCTTGTTAAACTCGCACGTGCCCCCATTCTACCTCCATACCACCTTGTATCCTCCTCTATTCCATTTAGTTCATTATCTATTTCATTCCCCTCCCCCCTCCATCCTAGTTTAAAATCTCCTCCAACCTTTTTAGCATTCTCCCCCCTAGCACAGAAGATCCCTCTTCATTGAGATGCAATCCGTCCCTAGAATATAGATGGCACCTCTCAGAAAAGGAGTCCCAGTGCTCTAAAAACCCAAACCCCTCCTTCCTGCACCACTTTCTTAGCCATGCATTAACTTACTTATCACTTATAGCCCAAAATGCCTTCTGCTATTCAGTAAGTGGTGATAAGTGGGGGATAAGTGTGTGACAAAAGACTGAATAGCTAAAAAAAAAAAATTGGTCATAAAAAAAAAATCACTGAGGCATGTTCATAATCTCACACAATTCTGGTAGCAGTGATTAGGCTGTGAAAACCTATCACTGCTCTAGAATGTTGATTTGATCACAAAATCCTCACGACAGAAAAACTTGGTGTAAAGGTGTTGGAAACCTGCAGAGAAGCGGCGAGATGGGACTTAGAAAAAAAATACATTTTTCCTGCATAGGATTGATGCCGGGAATCTCTGGAACTGATATACATTAATATTAGCACCAGAGACCCCTGGCATGAACCCTATGCAATAAAAATGCATTTACAGTAAACTTTATTACCATAGCGGATAGCCTCAGGAACACCCTACTTCCCGAGATACAGGCCCCGTTATGGGGTGCCAGTAGCTCCTATGTATTTAAATTTCCATGTCACATGACCATGGGAATAAAATGCATAGGAGATACCGACACCCCATAACGGGGCCTGTATCTCAGGAAGTAGGGGGTCCCCGAGGCTGAAACCAATGCGGTTCAGCTCAGGAGACGCCCTGCTCATCTAAACTATTATCAAAATAAAATTTATACACATGCATTTCGGGCAAGATTTGCACAGGGAGAGACAGCTCTCTCAGAGCAGCTCTCTCTGAAGCAGATGCAAATCGCCGGGTAAGGCCTTTTCAGAGGGTCGTTCATCAGATCACCGGCTAATCGCCCATTTTGTGAATTTTGCTATGACAGGTAATGGAGGCTTTCTGAATACCGTGATACCAACGCTCATAAAAACAGTGATTTATATGGCCCAGTGATTTTTTTTATGAACCTTTAGTGCATGAGGCCCTAAGGGTTTAATTTATCAGGCCAATGAATTATGTGTACCAAATTGGAGAGGTGGTGACAAATTTAAACATATTAATAGACGGGAGGCCTATTGGATATATGAATTAAAAAGTCTTTCTCCAAATGGGCTGAATATTGATTTTGAATTGGGGGCGTTCCTGGGTAATTAAGGCACACTATGTTTGGGCTATTACCTGCGTCTCTCTTGGGTGTTGGTGGGCTGGAGTATGTGCGTTTGTGGCACCTGTGTGGGGAGAGCTGATAGGGTTATGCAGAGTCATCCGGTTCTCCCCTTATCGTTTTCTCCAGTTTGTGCCGCCTGGCACTTTTAGTCCAATGCCATGCTCTAGGAGCGGTGCGGTCATTTTCTCATTAGTTGGCTGAGCCACTCCTGCATTGGTTAAGTGTGCAACGGTGTTATTTAATCACCACTATGTGGAACATCCTGGGCATCCTTTAGCCACTTATTTTGAATCTCAGTATATTTTTTTGATATATGTGCATTTGTGTTAGTGTAGTTGGACATTGATTGATGGTAAGGGTATGAAAGTCTTTTTGTGTTTGTTTTTGGCGCCAGATTTATTTGTTTTATGTTTCATTTCTGTCCGTACTAGACAGTAGTTTACCAGGAAGCCTAGCCTATATGTAATAGGTTTTGTTTGTTTTATCACTATTAATTGATAACCACAAGTAAGTATAGAAGCCTTAGCGTTATAGTCACAATATTTTTTCCACTTGTTCCTGAGACCTGCTGCATTCCCTCCTGGCAGAGGTCTGCTTCCTGTTTCCTGTGACCTGATGCTCTCTCTCCTTTCAGAGGCCTGCTTCCTTGTTTCTGAGACCTGCTACATTCCCTCCTGGCAGAGGTCTGCTTCCTGGTTCATGTGCTGAAGCGCTGGTCTCCAGTGCTACCCTGTGGTGTTCCTAGGCCAGCCTGCATTCTCCCCTTGCAGAGACCTTCATCATGGGCCGATCCCGCTACTCGTGCAGAGGCCATTCCCACGCTTCAGCTGCTACGCTGAGGCGCTTCGCCAAGCATATCTGTTGCCGAACCCCAGCCTGGATATCTATTACTCTGACGAATCCAACTCTGACCCTGGCTTGTCCATGGATTACCCTGCCTTCTCCAACCCTGAACCGGCTACGATTGACTACGGACTGCGCAATCCAGAACCAGCTTCGTGGTCTAAGGTCGGTGTATTCACATCACCACCTCAGCCCCGTGGTCCGGTCCCGGTTTGTGGCGAGCATGTCCGTTACAGTATGTTCAGCCTCACAAACTTGGACTCCGCTGTGGTGGGGGTAGGCATGTTCCTATCTGAAAGCCTGTCCCGGTCTGAAACCCAGACCCGGTTTGAGAACTTCTCCCTGTTTGAAACCCAGTTCTTGTTTGAAAGACTGCCCCCGGCTTAAACCCAGTCCCTGTTTAAAGGCCTAACTCTGTCTGAAAGACAGCTCGGTAAAGAACTCCTTACTAAGGCCCAGTGCACTAGAGAGTTAAAACAGAGCCTGGCCTCCCGTGTTCCTTCTCCTGGTTCCCCTGTGACCTGGGAAGACTTGAATCCTGTGAGACTAGCACAGACCCGAGATACGCTCCATGAACTGTCCCTATATTTGGACCAGTGCATAAAAGAGCAGGACCCTCTCCTCGACAGCTACGCTGTTGTTAGACAGTTCCCCTATGCTATTAGTCCTGTTACTAAACCCTTGGGAGTACCTCCTTCTCCTGAAAATTACCAAAGTGATTTTGTTTCTCTGCAGCCAAAAGAAGAGTTTGCTACGATCTCTGGTTTTGATTCAACCTCTCATTTCTCTGACTCTGATGTTATGCCTGCTTTAACCCCTGCTTGTAAACCCTTTGAGGCACCCTATATGCATTCTTGTAATCCCCAAGCCAATGTCACCTTCCTAGAGCCAGAAGATTAACCTTCAATGCCCCCAGTTTCAAATCAAATCCCCTTTTCTCTGACTCTCATGCACTGACTGCTTTAACCCTGGCTAGTTCTCAACCCCTAGGTTTTAAGGCAGACCTTGCACATTATGCCTCTCTTGAGGTTCAAGTTGCTGAGCCTGTTGAGGTCATTGCTTTCTTCCCGCTCTCCCAGCTAAAGTTCTTGCTACTGAGTTCCCTGAGACTTCTGGAATATTGATCCCAGTTAAAAGTGAAGCTCATGAGTCTGCTTTAGCCAAGTGCCAGCACACAGATTCCCCTGTCTCTAACACTCTTGCTACACCCAATGCTATTCCTCCTGTGTCTCAGACATTTGAAACTCCTGGTTTGACTCTCAGGGCCTCATGCAGTAAGCAAAGTCACTTTTCGCCTGTTTTGCGCCAAAAATGCAAACCCCGATTCAGTAAGGGCCGAAAATTTGGCGAAAAGCAAAAAAAACGCCAAGTTTGTTGTCGTTTTTTTTTTTCCGCCATCGGCGCGGCGAAAAGGCACTTAGTTCCGCAACTAGCCATGTTTTGAAACCTGCTCAATTCTAGTAGTGGCGAGAAGCTTTGCACCGCTTCTCCAAACTCTAGAATTGAGATTTTCACGGCAATCCGTCTCGCCCCAAAAAGTTGGCAAGTTGCTGGGGAGAGCCTGCGGATGAGCGGCGGAACGGCACTTAGAAAAAATCAGGCCTTTTTCCTGGCTGGGATTGATGCCGGGGGGTCTCCGGAGCTGAGCTGATACCCATTAATGCCGGCACCGGAGCCCCCCAGCATGCATCCGAGGCAGGAAAAATGCATTTAAAGCCCACTTCATTACCTTAGCGGCTAACCGCTAAGGCAATGAAGGGGTTAACCAGCCGTGCCAGGTTTGTTGTGGGTAGTGGGGGTGGGTGAAGGGGGTATTTGGCCCTTGGTGGTTGTTTAGGGCTTGCGGGGGTTTGCGGGTGGACTTAACCCCTTCATGACCTTAGCGGTTAATACCGCTACGGTCATGAAGGGGTTAAGCCCTCCCGCTACCCACCCGCAAGCCCTAAACAAACCACCGTTGGGGCTAATACCCACTTCGGCCACCCCCACTACCCACAATAAAAAAAATACACACACAACAGCCCCACACTAAATGAATAAAATAATATATATAAATATATAAAGAACAATAAATACATGAAATACATATTGCACTCACCCTTGTCCGGCTGCAATGTTAAAGGCCATCCTCATCTTCATCACCGTCCATGCCCCCTCCGATGCTGCAAAACATAAACAAGAATAAAAACAGCCAATGTAATGTCCCCTAACCCCTTAATCACCATAGCGGTTATTAATCGCTACAGTCATTAAGGGCTTAACCCACCCTCACCCACCACTCGGGAGGCCTAAATACCCTCCCCCACTACCCCCCCACCCTGTGAGGCCTAACCACATAACCTTGGGGCCAATACCCCCTTCCCCCACCCCCAGTACCCACAAGAAAAACAATACACAGCCCCACAATAAACATCATTATATTTATTCTATACATAACCCACCCCCTGTGCCCCCCCATAAATACATGATTTATTTTTTTACATACAGGGTTAATAGTCCAGGCCCACGGGAGTCCCCGTTGGGCCTGACGGGTCACCTCACAGACCTACAGTAGCCCAGCACCATGTTTCAAACAGGGTTTGGAGGCCTGCAAGTGGTCCCCAACAGGCGCCATGGTCCACAAGGTGGTCTCCGCGGGTCACCGTGGGCCACAATGGGGTCCCCACGGCCACAATGGGGGGCCCCGGGTCAGACCCAAAGGATTCTGAGGGGCCTCGGGTGGTTCCCACAGGGGTCTGTGGGCCCACGGGTGGTCCCTATGGGTCTGTGGTGCCCCCAAGTGGGGCCACCGGTTCTTCCCCGCAGGTGTCCCCTGTGGACAACTCCAGCCTGCTACCAGTGAAAACCAATGCAGTTTGTGTGCAGCGCACAGCAAGGAGTAGAGAGAGCAGGTTTGGCAAAAAACTTTTTAATGGCAAGCCATAAAATAGAGGGTTGTGAGCTTTCTACGCGTTTCGTGCAGGTTATGCACTTTATCAAGAAGTGCCTTACAAGATATACCAAACATTTAAATACAGCTGACTGCCGTTTTGGCGCCAAAAACGAATGACGTCATCCGTCTATAATAACCAATAAAAAGCGCTCATATCGCGCATGCGCCGTACCGACAGACATAGAAGAAACCCTCACTCCATGGCA
>WSYH01001892.1:3180-14611 GCA_036426205.1 Ascaphus truei
TGTGTGTGTGTGTGTGTGTGTGTGTGTGTGTGTGTGTGTGTGTGTGTGTGTGTGTGTGTGTGTGTGTGTGTGTGTGTGTGTGTGTGTGTGTGTGTGTGTGTGTGTGTGTGTGTGTGTGTGTGTGTGTGTGTGTGTGTGTGTCTGTGTGTGTGTGTGTGTGTGTGTGTGTGTGTGTGTGTGACTGTGTGTTTGTGTCTGTGAGTCCAGGAGGGATCCATGTGTCACCCCCAGAACCATGTGGTGCTGTCTGCCCAAGAACGTGAGACTGTCACTGTGTGTGTGTGTGTGACTGTGTGACTGTGTATCACTGTGTATCACTGTGTATTTATGTGTGTGTGATACTTTGCATAAATACAGTATGTGTGTGTGTCACTTTGTATTTATGTGTATGACACTGTGTGGGTGTGAGCGTGTCTAGAAGTGTAGTGTGTAATCTGTAGCTTTGTGTATGAGTAGCGGTGTAGTGTGTATTAATGTGTAGCAGAATGTAGATTTGTGTATTAGTGTAGCGGTGTGTAGCAGCATGTAGCTTTATGTAGTAGTGTAGTGTGTAACAAAATTTAGCACTGTATTGTCATGTGGTTTTGTGTTACAGACCCTGAAGTATGTAGGAGAGGAGGAACAAGAGGGAGTTGTATATAGTGTATATCTGCGCAGCACAAACACACAACAGGTAACACAACCTCTGCATCACCATTTACCTATGTAAATGTTTGCATTTTTATACGTGGGGGTATATATCCTCTCCATTAGAGGGCTAGCTCTTTAGTCCAATATATATATATATTAATAGACGATACCGTTTTGCTTTTATCTGTGCGAGATTTTGAGATACACTGATCTCTTCTTCCGGCACCTGGAACACACACTTCAGTCTGACTTTTTGAGGCTTGAAAACTGGATTTCCCAAAACAAACTGTTTTTAAACACTGACAAGACTGAGCTCCTGATTAGAACCAACGCTAACACCACCCTAACACCTGTCACTAGTTTTAAATCCCACTTAACATTCGGGATGCACATTGATACCCTGACAACCAAGACCTATGCCAAACTAGGGGTACTTTACAGGAACAAATACTCCCTAAATCATGGACTTTAGCTCTCCAGTTCAGCTCCTGTATATAATATATATATATATTAATAGCCCCACACCACACACACACACACACACACACACACACACACAACAAACACACACACCCACACACACACACGTGTGGTTAGACTCTTTCCTCAGATTCTCATTAGAGTGTTAGTTTTCAGTTCCAGCTTCTTTTTGTCATATAGGTTGGTAAGGGAAATATTCCCTATTTGGGTGCTCCAAACCGGTGTCGGCGAAGACCTAAATGAAACTTAGAGGGTCTTCAGGGGATCCAGGGTTAAATACTTCACGAGCAGTGTGATCTCTTCCCCAAATCTTACACTGAAGCAACCAATTAAGACAGCTTTTGGATGTACCCAGACACTGTTTTCTAGGATCAAACCGCTATGTGTAGGGAAAGAAAACCTCTAACCTGACCGGAATGTATGTCCCATCCGGCGGTTCCTTCTCTGGCGGGTCACGTGTTCCCAGCGGGTCCTCAGGCAGAGAGTGTAGAAACTCACAGAGCTGCCTTAGTAGTGCCGGTAAGCTGTTGGTCCGGGGGGAAGGAACTCCACCACTGCTCTCCTCGTGGCGTGCATCCGTCCCAGCAGTGGATAACAAGGTGAGTGAAAGGACTTTGAGCACTGCAGAAATAAGTATCAGGCCGTGAAGACGAAACGCGTCAGAGAATTGTTCTGTATGTCATTTTAATCAGGGCATATATGCCACATTAAAGTCTTTTTGTTGCACGCTGCCGCCAGCCTGATACTTTGTTCTGCAGTGCTCAATGTCCTTTCACTCAGCTTATTTTTGTGTATATATATGTGTGTATCCTCTCTCCTTAGATTCCCATTAGTGTTAGCTCTCCAGTTCAGCTCCTGTATATATATATATATATATATACACACGTGTGTGTATCCTCTCTCCGCAGATTCCCATTAGAGTGCTAGCTCTTCGGTCTGGCTCCCTCCCCAGTCTTGTCCTCCACTTGTTGGAAGCCCGGAACCTGCGTGACCTCACCTATATCCCAGCATTCCTTGCGACATATCGCACCTTTTCCAGTACCAGAGAAGTGCTGACTATACTGCTGGACAGGTCAGTGTGTGTGTGTGTGTGACTGTGTGTGTGTGTGTGTGTGTGTGTGTGTGTGTGTGTGTGTGTGTGACTGTGTGTGTGTGTCTGTGTGTCTGTGTGTGTGTGTAAGTGTGTAAACAAGAATAATACCTGCGCTGTAAGAACAATATTAAACCATTGTAAGTGAATAAATGTGACAATTCATATACAGCAATCCCTGTGCTAAATGTAGCATAGGTTGTACTTGATGGACCTACGTCTTTTTTCAACCTCATCTACTATGTAACTATGTAACTATGTAACAACTATGTAACTATGTAACTATGTAACAACTACGTAACTATGTAACTATGTAACTATGTAACAACTACGTAACTACGTAACTATGTAACAACTATGTAACGATGTAACGATGTAACTATGTGACAGTCTCTGTAAGACGTCCCGCTGAGGAATGAAGTACATTCAGCTGTAAGAAGTCCCAACCGGTAGTAGGAGTATAAAAAATACTCGGGTAGTGATATAGCAATTAGCAGAGGGGGTCGGGCGTCAGCTCTTCCAACGCGTCGCCCACATCGCATCTAAAAGACCAACAGGAAGAGCGCGCACGCCACAGTGCGTAAATGTACCCACGTCACCACGTATTCAGAACGGGACGCGCGCACGCCACAGTGCGTAAATGTACCCACATCACCGCGTATTCAGAACGGGACGCACGCACGCCACAGTGCGTAAATGTACCCACGTCACCACGTATTCAGAACGGGACGCGCGCACGCCACAGTGCGTAAATGTACCCACGTCACCACGTATTCAGAACGGGACGCGCGCACGCCACAGTGCGTAAATGTACCCACGTCACCATGTATTCAGAACGGGACGCGCGCACATGCCACAGTGCGTAAATGTACCCACGTCACCACGTATTCAGAACGAGACGCGCGCACGCCACAGTGCGTAAATGTACCCACGTCACCGCATATTCAGAACGGGACGCGCGCACGCCACAGTGCGTAAATGTACCCACGTCACCACGTATTCAGAACGGGACGCGCACACGCCACAGTGCGTAAATGTACCCACGTCACCACGTATTCAGAACGGGACGCGCGCACGCCACAGTGCGTAAATGTACCCACGCACGTCACCAACGTATTCACTAACGGACGCAGCGCACGCCACAGTGCTGTCACATGTACCCACGTACCTCAGCGTTTCAGAACGAGACCGCGCGACGGGCCAACATTGCGTAAATGTAACCGCTCCCGTCACCACCGGGACGTAATTCAAACGGGACGCCGCAAGCCACAGTGCGTAATGTACCCACAGTCACCATGTATTCAGCAACGGAGCGGGCGGGCGGCACGCGGCACAGTGCTTCGGAATTGTAACCACGTCACCCACACGTATTCCAGACCAAGACGCGCGAACGCCACAGTGCGTTAAATGTCCACGTCACAGGTATTCAGAAACGAGCACTGCAGCGCACGGCCACGTGCTAAATGTACACACCGATGCACGAGTACTCGAAGAGCGGGACGCTTGCGCACACAGTGCGTTTTGAACCACTCACGTCAGAACAGCGCCACGGTAATGTACCCACGTCACCAGTTATTCGAACGGGACGCTGCGCACCGCCATCAGTTGCTAAATGTACCGCACGTCACCATGCTATTCAGAACGGGACGCGCGCACATGCAACAGGCGGGGGAACGGTTAGCGATACAATGTTAAACGCCGATGTGAAAGAATCTGTCACGCACAGTATTTCAGAACAGAGACTGCGCGCCACTGCACACACGTGCGTAAATTACCAACGGTCAACCCTGGCGATATCGAAACAGGACGCGTCGCACGCCACAGGTGCGTAAATTTACCCACGTCACCACTTATTCAGAACGGACGCGCGCGACGCCACAGGCGTAAAGTCCCCCACGTCACCACGTAATTCAGAACGGGACGTGCGCCACGCCCACATGTCTTAAATTGTACCCACTGTCACCCGCTTATTCAACGGACGCGCGCCACGCACAGTGCGTAAATGTACCCACGTCAACCACGTATTCATAACGGTACGCGCACAGCCACACTGCTTAAATGTCCCCCACTTCACCTACTTATTCAACGGTACGCCGCACGCCACGTGCGTAAATGTACCCGTCACACCACGTATTCAGAACGGACCGCGCACGCCACAGTGCTAAATGTACCCACGTCAACCACGTATTCAGAACGGAACTGCGACCCGCCACGGTGCGTAAATGTACCACGTCACCCGTATTCAACGGGACGCCGCGCACGCCACAGTGCGTAAATGTACCCACGTCACACCACTTATCAGAACGGGACGCCGCAGCCACAGTGCGTAAGTACCCACGTCACCACGTATTCAGTAAGTGTGACGGCGCTGCATTACAGCCACAGTGCGTAAATGTACCCACGTCACCACGTATCAGAACGGGACGCGCGCAGGTACCCACCAAGTGCGTAAAGTTACCCACCTCAAGGTCAACCAAGCGTTTCAGAAGGGACGGCGTCACGCCACAGTGGCGTAAATTGTACCCACGGATCACCAGTACTTACAGAAACGGGAACGCGCGCAGACTCCCAGTGGTAAACTGTACCCAGTCAACACGGATATTCAGAACGGACGGACGCCCGCCACTGACGTAGTACCGGGGGCAGCGGCACCAGAACGCAGATACGGGAGGGCGGCCAAGTGGATGTCCAGCACAGGTTATGGACTGCCACAGTGCTGTAAATGTACCCACGTCACCACGTCATTCAGAACGGGAAGCGCGCTGCACTGGCCACAGTGCGTAAATGTACCCACTTCACCCCGTATTCAGAACGGGACGCGCGCACGGCCACAGTGCGTAAATGTACCCACGTCACCGCGTATTCAGTACGGGACGCGACGCGCGTATTCCACGCACACTAGCAGTAAGTGGTACCCACGCTACGCCACGTGCGTAAATGTCCATCACAGTTCGACGGAGCTGCGCACGCCACAGGTGCGGTAAATGTCCCCACGTCACCTATTCAGAAGGGACGCGCGCACTGGGGCCACAGTGCGTAAAGTACCCACGCACCCTGCATATTCAGAAACGGACGCAGCGCACGCCACAGTTGCGTAAATTCCACGGCACCGCGTCAGTATTCAGATACGGGACGCGAGCACAAGCCACATGTGCGTAAATGTACCTCACGTCACCTAAAACGTTTCCAGAACGGGACGCGCGCACGTCTATCCACTAGGCGTAAAGTAACCCACCCCGTCACCCACGTATTCAGAACGGGAACGCGCGACCACCACAGGTGTAAATGTACCCACGTTCACCAGTATTTCAGAACGGGACGCGCGCATGCCACAGTTTTGGCGGTACAATGTACACCCACGGTCTACCACGATGTCAGAACGGGACGCGCGCACCGGGCGCCACAGTGGTAAATTTCCCACCTTCACACTCTGCGTATTCGCGACGGGACGCCAGCGCAAGACTGCCAAGTGCGTAAATGTACCCCCACGTCCCCACGGTATTTCAGATACGTGGAACTGCGCATCACTAGCCACAGTGGCGTAAATGTACCACGTCACCGGTATGTAGATACGGGACGCGCGCTACAGCCACAGTGGCGTAAATTACCACACGTCGACCACGGTTCAGAACGGGAGACGCGACGGCTACCGCCCAACAGTGCGTAAATGTACCCCCACGGTCACAAACGATCTATCCAGACAGGGACGTCCGCACGCCCACAGTGCGTAAATGTACCCACGTCGACCACGTATTTCTACAGAGGACAACGCTCCGCTAAGCCACAGTGCGTAAATGTACACACGTTCACCACGTATTCAGAACGGTACCACGCACGCCACAGTGCGTAAATGTACCCACGTCACCACTTATTCAGATACGGGAACGCGCCACGCCACAGTGCGTAAATGTACCACGTCACCACGTATTCAGATACGGGACGCGCGCACGCCACAGTGCTAATTGTACCCACGTCACCACGTATTCAGACGGGACGCGCGCACGCCACAGTGCGTAAATGTACCCACGTCACCACGTATTCCGAACGGGACGCGCGCACGTCCACAGTGCGTAAATGTACCCACGTCACCACTTATTCAGATAACGGGACGCGCGCACGCCACACTGCGTAATGTACCTCACGTCACCACGCGTATTCAATACGTGACGCGCGCTACGGCCACAGTGCGTAAATGTACCCCCCGCACCGACGTATTCAGAACGGACGCGCGCACCCCACAGTGCGTAAATGTCCCACGTCACCAGTATTCAGATGAACGTGCGCGCACGCCACAGTGCTAAATGTACCACGTCACCACGTTTCAGAACGGGACGCGCCACGGCCACAGTGCGTAAATGTACCACGTCACCACTTATTCAGTACGGGCCGCGCACGCCACAGTGCGTAAGTACCCACGGCTCACGTATTCAGAACGGGACGCGCGCAACGCCCACAGTGCTAATTTCCCACGTCCCACGTATTCAGACGGACGCTGCGCAGCCACAGTGCGTAAATGTACCTCACGTACACGCAGTATTCAGAAACGGGACGCGCTCACATGCCACATTGTCGAAATGTACCCATCTCACCCAGTCGTATTTCAGTACGGACGCGCTCACCGCCACAGTGCGTAAATGTAGTACCTCACGTCACCCACGTATTCAAGGGACGCACGCTAACCAGCCACAGTGCGTAAAAATTGTACCCACGTCACCACGTATTCTGCGGACGGCCCGCGCACCGCCACAGTGCAGTTAATGTACCCACGCACCTGCCCGTATTCAGACGGACCGACGTCACGCACTACAGTGCGTAAAGTACCCAACGTCACCACGTCATCAGATACGGGACGCGCGCACCGCCACGGCGTAAACTTCCCAGGTCACGTTTCGAGACACCGCGCTCCTAACAGGCGTAATTCCAAACGCGATAGGAAACGGCGCGCCGCGCCACATGTCGTAAATGTACCACGTCAACACGTATTCAGAAGGCGCGCAAGGCGCACGTCCACACGTGCAGTACATGTACCCACGTACCACCCGTATATTCAGAACGGGAGCTGGCGACGCACGGCCACAGTGCGTAAATGTACCCAACGTCACCGTATACGTAGCACACGGGACCCAATTGCGCAAGCCACGTGCGCGTAAATGTACCCACGTACAACGATTTCAGTCAGGGACCGCGCCACAGCCACAGGGGAAATGTACCACGTCACACGTATTAAAACACGGGAACAGCGGCATGCACTGTCACAGTGCTGTAATATGTACCCCGACGTCACCGTAGTATTCAGTAACGGGGTTACCGCCGCGCTACGCCACAGTTGCGTAATAGTACCACGTCATCCACGTTCTTCAGAACGGGACGCCTGCGCACCGACACAGTGCGTAATGTTTACCACACGTCACCACTACGTATTCAAGAAGGGACGCGCGGCCACTTACAGCCCTCACAGTGCGTATATGTACCCACGTCCCACGTATCAGAACGGGACGCGCGCACCATCACATGCGTAAATGTACCCACGTCACCACGTATTCAGAACGGGACGCGCGCAAGCCACAGTGGGTACAAATGTACCCACGTCACACGTATTCGAACGGGTCGACCGGCGCGCAAGCGCCACAGTGCAGTAATGTAACCATGTCACCACGTATGATCAGACAGGGACGCGCGCTACGCACACGTGCGTTAAATGTACCCCACGTCCCACGTATTCAGAACGGGACGCGCGCAGCCCACATGGTAAGCGTAAATGTACCCACGTCACCACTCAGTCAGAAGGACGCAGCGCACGCCTACATGTGCGTATATGTACCACCCACTCACCGCTATTCAGGACGGGACGCGCGCACTCCCAGTGCATAATTGTGACCCAACGTCACCTACGTATTCGTACGGGACGCGCGCATACAGTGCCACAGTGCGTAATTGTACCACGTCACCGCTATTCAGGAAGGGACGCGCGCACCAATCCACATGTGAGCGTAACATGTACCCACGTCACCACGTATTCAGTACGGTGACGCGCGCACCCACATGTGCGTAATGTACCCACGTCACGCTAGTATTCGAAAGGGACGCGCGCACTCCACAGTGCGTAATGTACCCACGTCACCTCGTATTCAGAACGGACGCGCGCAACGCCACAGTGCGTAAATGTACCCAGTCACCACGTATTCACGTACCGGTGACGCGCGCACAGCACAGCATGCGTAAATGTACCTCACGGCACCAACGTATTCAGAACGGACGCCGCGAACGCACATGCGGAAATGTACACGTCACCCGACGTACAGAACGGGAGGGCGGCGCACGCCACAAGTGCGTAAATGTACCCCGTACCACCCGTATTCAGGAAGGGACGCGCCCCCGTCACAGGATGCGGGAAACGCTACCACAAAGGGGCTCCACTTCTTCTCCCCCTTCACCGTATTCCAGACGGGACGCGACGCAGACAAAGTGCCGTAAATGATCCACGTCACCCTGCGTATTCAGAACGGTGACCGCTGCACGCGACAGTGCGTAAATGTACCCACGTCACCCACGTATTGAACGGGACGCGCTCACGTCAACAGTGCGTAAATGTACCCAGCTCACACCGGTATTCAGGAACGGGACGCAGCGCACGCCACCAGTGCGGTTAATGTACACCACGTCCCACGTATTCAGAACGGACGCGCGCTCCGCCACAGTGAGTAAATGTCACCCACTCACCACGTATTCAGAAACGGGACGCAGACAGCACAGGCCGTAATACCCAGTACACGTAAAGTACGGACCGCGCCACGCAGTCTAAATGTCCATGCACGGTATTCATAACTGGACGCAGCCGCACGCCACCAGTGTCGTAATGTACACACGTCACCACGTAATTCGTACGAGGACGCAGCTCACTGCCACAGGCGTAAATGTACCACGTCACACGATTCAGTACGGACGCCGCCAGCCGCCACAGTGTTTTCGTAATGTACCCACGTACCAGTATTCAGTACGGGACGCGCGCTACGCCCATCAGTGCGTAAATGTCCCCACGTCAACCAGTATTCAGAACGGGACGCAGCGCACGGCCCAGTGCGTAAATGTACCCACGTCACCGCAGTATTCAGATAACGGAACGCAGGCGGACGTCCACAGTGCGTAAATGTACACAGTCCACACACGTATTCAGAACGGGACGCTCGGCCGCCACAGTGCGTAACATGTACCCACGTCACAACGTATTCAGATACAGGGGACGCGCGCACGGCCACCAGTGCGTGTAAATGTACCCACGTACCACCAGTATTCAGAACGGGTAACCCGTCGCACGTGCCACAGTGCGTAATGTACCCAGTCACCACGTATCAGAAACGGGACGCCGCACCGCCATCCAGTGCGTAATGTACCCACGTCAAAACCGACTATTCAGTACCGGGCGCTCGCCACCACCAGTTTCGTAAATGTACCCCAACCATCACGTTCCTCCGTTCACGCTTTCTCCACCATCCCCCGCCGCTATCCTATTCAGAAACGGGACGCGCTCGCCACAGTGGGCGTAAATGGACCCACGTCACACCGCTATTCAGAAGGGACGCGTGCGCACGCCACAGTCGTAAAATTGGTACCCACGTCACCACGTATTCAGAACGGGACGCGCGCACGCCACAGTGCGTAAATGTACCCACGGTCACCACGTATTCAGTAACGAGGTTCACGGTTAACATTTAATACATACCGGGAGCGCCTGCCACTTGCGTAAATGTAACCCACGTCCACATGCTATCAGAACGGAACCGCGCACAGCCACAGTGCGTAAATGTCCAGTAACCACGTATTCAGAAGAGCGGCGCACTGCCACAGTGCGTAAATGTGACACACGTCACCGCAGATTCGAGAACGGGACGCGCGCACGCCAAGGTGCGTTAAATCGTACCAAGTCACACGTATTCAGAACGGGACGCCAGCACGCCACAGTGGTAATGTACCACAGCTCACCGCCTTATTCAGACGGGGCACACGCCACGTCTAAGCCACTAGTAATGACGGGAACACCAATTGCAAAATGTACCCACGTCACCACGTATTCATACGGGACGCGCGTCAGCCACAGTGCGAATGTACCCACGTCACCACTAAGTATTCAGAACGGGGACGTCGGCACACGCCACATGTTTTGGTATCGAATGTTCCCCCACGTCACCACGCTATCAGAACGGGACGCGCCGCACGGCCACAGGCGTAAATGTACCATACGTCACCCGGTATCAGGAACGGAGCGCGCAACCGCCACAGTGCGTAAAATAGATACCCACGTCACCACGTACGTTCAGTAACGGGACGGCGCACGCCACAGTGAGTAAATGTACCCCACGTCACCACGGTATTCCAGAACGGGACGCGCGCACGCCACAGTGGTAAATTTACCCACGTCCCACCTAGTATTCCTAGTACGGACGCGCACGCATGCCACAGTGACGAAATGTACTCCACGTCACCCCGTATCAGTACGGGAGCCGCGCCAAACGCCACGTGCGTAATTACCCACCTCACACTATTCAGAACGGGGGCGCACGAAGCTCCCAGTGCGTAATGTACCCACGTACACCTACGTATTCAGAACGGGACGCGCGCATACGCCCACAGTGCGTAAATGTACCCACGTCACCCTCACGTATTCAGACGGGGCGCGCACGCACACGTGCGTAAATGTACCCACGTCACCACGTTTCAGAACGGACGCGCGCACGCCACAGGTGCGTAAATGTACCACGTTCACCGCTACGATTCATACGGCACGCGCGACGCCACAGTGCGTAAATGTACCCAAACGTCACCACACGCTATTAGATACGGGACGCGCGCACGCCACAGTACGTAAATGTACCGCCACGTCACCGCACGTATTCAGAACGGTACGGCGCTGCAAGCCCAGTGCGGTTAAATTACCCACGTCAACATAGCGTTATTCAAGACGGGACGCCGCAGACAAGCCACAGTGCGTAAAAGTACACCACGTCACCACGTATTCAGAACGGGACTGCGCGCACCCACAGTGCGGTAAATGTACCGCGTCACCACGTTTCAGAACGGGACGCGACGCACGCCACAGTGCGTAAATGTACCCCTTACCACGTATTCGACCGGGACGCGCGCACGAATCCACAGTGCGTAATGTACCCACTCACCTGTGCGTATTCAGAACGGTACGCGTCGCACTGCCACAGTGCGTAAATTTACCACGTCACC
>WSYH01001892.1:27689-39488 GCA_036426205.1 Ascaphus truei
AGAGAGTGAACGTGAGCGCTATCCCGGGACATAAAACATAAAGGGATCCTAACCTGTATATACCAACTACACCCTATACATGACTAATGACAATGTCCTCTCACCCCCTCTAAAGGAATCCTCCCCTGTCTCTCCCCCCTCTCCATGGACTCCTCCCCTGTCTCACCTCTCCAGGACTCCTCCCTTGTCTCAGCTCCCAGAAGGTCAGCCAAAAGAATAAAACAGAGCAGGAGAAAAGAATGACTCCTCTCCCCCTGCCTCTCCCCCCCTCCATGACTCCTCCCCTTTGTCCTCTCTCCCCGCCTCCCTCCAATACTCCTCCCCTGTCCTCCCACCCTCATCCATGACTCCTCCTCTCTTTCCACGCTCCATTACCTTCTTCCCCCCCCTCTCACAGACTCCCCTGCCGACCTCCTCTCATGAATCCTCTCCTGTCTCGCCCCCTCGTCTATAAAAGGGGTATAACATACCTTGGTGTTTCCTCCCTCTCCGAACCTATCATCACCCCTCACTATCTCCTCACCCCCCCTCACTCTCTCCTCCCTCTCTTCTCTCCCAATCTCTGCCCTAATCCCTACTCTTCTCCCCCTCCTAATCTCTCTCCTCTCCCTCCTCCTCCTCACTCTCATCCTCCACCCTCCCTCTCCTCCTATCATCACAGGGTGGTAGTCCTTACATGGGCGTTTTCCATCTCTCTCTTCTCTTCCTCTCTCTCACTCTCTCTCTCTCAAACGATCTCTACTCTTCCACGCTCTCTCACGCTCTCCTCTCACACGCTCTCTCTCTCCACCCCCGTCCCAATGGCTCTCTCTAACACAAACGCGCTTCTCTCACCTCCACTGTACCACGTCTCGTCTCTCCCGCTCTCTTCTCACGCTCTCTCTCTCTATCTCTACATCTACTGCGCTCCCCCACACCACCTAAACCCCCCAACACACTCTCTCTCTCTCACACAACTCTCTCTCTCTCCACACTTCTCTCACCACTCTCTTGTCTCTCACACACTCTCCTCACACACTCTCCCCCTCTCACACAGGGGGTAGTCCCATACCTGAGGGTGTTCCTACTCTTCCCTGTCACCTCTCTCTCCCCCTCACTCACACAGGGGGGTTGGTCCCATACCTGGGAGTTTTCTCTCTACACTCTCACACTCTCACACTTCACTACTCTCACACTCTCTCTCACATCATCACACTCTTTCTCTACACTCACAGGGGGTGGTCCCTACTATGGGTTGTTTTCCTCTCTCCACTATCTCTCACCCTCACCTCTCTCACACTCTCTCTACACTCTCTTCTCACAATTCTTTCCCCCCTCATCTATCTACCCTTCACCTTCTTCACCCTCCACTCTCTCACACTCACTCTCTCACCCCCTCACTCTCTCTCCCCTCACTATCTCACTCTCTCCACTCCCATTTGTACCTGGGGGTTTTCCTCTCTCTCACACTCTCTCGCCTTACCGCTCTCACGCAATCTCTCACACACTCACTCTCTCAAACAGGGGGTTGGTCCCGTACCTGGGTGGTTTTCCTCTCTCTCACACTCTCACACTTACTCGCTCTCACACACTCACTCTCTCACACACTCACTCCCTCTCGTCACACAGGGTGTGGTCCGTACTGGGGTTTTCTCTCTCTCACACTCTCTCGCACTTACTCAGCTACTCACCTCACTCTCTCTCACACTCACTCTGTCACACAGGGGTGGTCCCGACATGGGGGTTTACTCTCTCGCATTACCGCTCTCCACACCTCCACTCTCCTCACACTCTCTCACACTCACTCTCTCTACACAGGTGGTGGTCCCGTACCTGGGGGTTTTCCTCTCTCACACTCTCTCGCATTTACTCGCTCTCACACTCACTCTCTCACACTCACTCTCTCTCACACTCACTCTGTCTCACACAGGGGGTGGTCCCGTACCTGGGGGTTTTCCTCTCTCTCACACTCTCTTGCACTTACTCGCTCTCACATTCACTCTCTCTCACACTCACTCTGTCTCACACAGGGGGTGGTCCCGTACTTGGTGGTTTTCCTCTCTCGCACTTACTCACTCTCACACTCACTCTCTCACACTTACTCACTCTCACACTCACTCTCTCTCACACTCACTCTGTCACACAGGGTGTGGTCCCGTACCTGGGGGTTTTCCTCTCTCACACGCTCTCGCACTTACTCGCTCTCACACTCACTCTCACACTCACTCTCTCTCACACTCACTCTCTCTCTCACACAGGGGGTGGTCCCGTACCTGGGGGTTTTCCTCTCTCACACTCTCTCGCACTTACTCGCTCTCACACTCACTCTCTCACACTCACTCTCTCTCACACTCACTCTGTCACACAGGGTGTGGTCCCGTACCTGGGGGTTTTCCTCTCTCACATGCTCTCGCACTTACTCGCTCTCACTCTCACACTCACTCTCTCTCACACTCACTCTCTCTCACACAGGGGGTGGTCCCGTACCTGGGGGTTTTCCTCTCTCACACTCTCTCGCACTTACTCGCTCTCACACTCACTCTCTCACACTCACTCTCTCTCACACAGGGTGTGGTCCCGTACCTGGGGGTTTTCCTCTCTCACACGCTCTCGCACTTACTTGCTCTCACACTCACTCTCACACTCACTCTCTCTCACACTCACTCTGTCTCACACAGGGTGTGGTCCCGTACCTGGGGGTTTTCCTCACTGACCTCGTCATGCTGGATTCAGCCATCAGAGATCAGCTAGAGGTGAGATAATCATTATATATGTATATACTGTGTTTGTATATATACTGTATATATAGACACGTATACACAGACACACATATATATATAGACACACACACAGCTCCATGTCAGGCACATTTACCTTTACTTACCGAAAGATGCTCACGTACATCCTTCCACCTATAGATTCATGACATCTACATATCTACACCCATAGACCCCTGCTCCCTGCTCATGAACATCCTCACTCATGTACATCCCCCACCTATAGACCCCAGTGCATGTACATCTCCCCATCTATAGACCCACACACACCTGCATCTCTCCACCTATAGATCCCCGTTGATGAACATATCTTCCTCTATAGATTCCTGCACATTTCTCCATCTATAGATCTCCGCTCATGTGCATCTCCCCACCTATAGATTCCTGCACATATACATCTCTCCAACTATAGATCCCTGCTCGTGTACATCTATCCACCTATAGATTTCCAAACATCTCTATATAAAGATTCCTGCACGTGTAAATCTCTCCGCCTATAGATTCCAAATCATGTAAGTGCCTCACTCCATATACTGCTGCACATGTAGATATCTCCGCCGGTAGATTCCAATCCATTTACATCTTTCCACCTATAGATTCCAACCCATGTACTATTCTCCACCTATAGATTCCAACCCATGTACTACTCTCCACCTTTAGGTTCCAACACGTACAATTTTACACCTCTAGACTCCCGCTCATGGACATACACCCTATGCATTCATGCTCATCTAGATCTCTTCACTTATAGAGCATTGGACTCATGTACATAGTCACCTATAGATTCATGCACTTGTGGATTTGTGCACCTATGGGTCCCCATACCTGTACATCTCTCCACATAGATCTCTGCACTAATAAACCTTTTATTTCTTCAGAACGGTCACCTCAACTTTGAGAAGCGACGGAAGGTGAGTGTGTGTGTGTGTGTTGTGGTCTTGAGATAAAAAGTGGCACTGTGTGCTCATTTGCATGTATTTCCCAGAATCCCTTGCTGCAGTGGAAGCGCTGTATGCTGGGTGATAATGGCGAAAAGCAGGGGTGCAGACCTGCCTAAGACATGTGAATATGCTTGTGTGTGTGTGTGTGTGTGTGTGCGTACGGCTGTGCGTGTCTCTCTTACACACTCTTCTCCCTCTCTCCTGTGCAGGAGTTTGAGTCTCTGTCTCAGATCCGTCTCCTGCAGTCGGTCTGTCTGGGTTATATATGTGTGTATATATATATATGCAGTGTTCGACAAACTTATACATTTGCTCTCCCCGGGCGAGTGGATTTAACATCGTGGCGAGCTAGTATTGGCCCAAGCAGCACACGTTTGGTACAAGGTGGCGAGTAGATTTCTTTGTTCGGCGAGTAGATTTTTTGGTGATTTGTCGACCACTGTATATATGTATATATATATATATATCTCCTCTCTCCTGTGCAGGAGTTTGAGTCTCTGTCTCAGATACGTCTCCTGCAGTCGGTCTGTCTGGGTTATCGGCTGAGTTCCAACCCGCAGTTTGTCAGCTGGTTCCAGGGACTTAAGCCAATCAGCGAGACTGACAGGTGAGGTCCCGCCCCCTGCATGCGTGTGTGTGTATATATGTGTGTATATACAGGTTTGTATATGTGTGTATATACAGTTTTGTATCCGTGTGTATATATATATATATATATATATATATATATATATATGACAAAATAACTTATGCTCATCTGCATGTCTTAGGCAGGTCTGCAACCCCGCCTTTCCCCATTATCACCCAGCATACAGCACTTCACTGCAGCAAGGGATTCGGGAAATGACATGCAAATGAGCCACAGTGTCACTTTTTGCCTCAATAACCATTTTAACATGGTTCCCTATAGGCTTAAGCTTGCTGCATGGTCACGCTTGAGCACAAGCCAGGGTTAAGGTGCAATGGTGGTTTTTTCTGGGTATGCACACATAACCCTGGCTGGGCTCAAAGCTGTGACCATGCAGCAAGCTTAAGCCTATAGAGGAAACATGTTAAAAATGGTTATTGAGGCAAAAAGTGACACTGTTGCTCATTTGCAGTCATTTCCCAGAATCCCTTGCTGCAGTGGAAGTGCTGTATGCGGTGATAATGGGGAAAGGCGGGGGTGCAGACCTGCCTAGAAGACATGCAGATGAGCAACAGTTTATATTGCATATTTGCATTCTGTGGAGGGTTTTTGTCACTTTTTATCACCATAACTTAACTCAGTTTTATATATATATATATATATATATATATATATATATATATATATAATCCACAGAAGCAGCCGGCACTTCACTTGCAAGTAGAAAAAATTGGGTGCTTGTCCCATAAAGCAATAATAAACCATACCGTTTGAAGCACGAGATCAGGAGACAGCACTCTGGTAAGTTTGACCAAAAGTTTTTGTATTGAAAAAGACACATAAACCGACTGTAACAGGGAACTTATCCCTGTTCACAAATGTGCCTCTAATCCAGCAGTGTGGTGGTTAACTGCTGGTAGGCAATTAACTAACACCACCTGCCTGATTAGATGGCTTAGAAAAAGCCTGTCTTTTGAGACAGGAAGAGAGACTCCTTAGCTCACGTGTGAGCTGAACTTTGGAGACAGAGCAGAGGTTCTTGAGTCTCCCAGGAGAGACTGAAAAAGAGAACACAGATCTCTGGAGCTGACAAATAAGACTTCTAAACCTGGATGCTGACATTTTCTGTGCACACACGGGTGCGGTTCCAGGAGAGCAGAGAAGCTTCCCCTACAGCAGCCAGCTAACAGATAAGACTTTTATTAACAAGACTTTTTATATCTGTTCATTTCATGCTATGTGTTTGGGGCTGGGAGACCTGCTTATCTAAGGGAGTTGTGAATTGCATAGTATTTCACTAGAATTACTCCCAAGTGAATAGAAGCTTTGTTTCCCCCGTGTTTGGATGGTTTCCTGATGTTAAGGAAAAGGCACAATAAAGCCTTGTTAGAATTTCACCTTACAAAAGTCTACAATTGTGTACCTCTGTGAGCGTCCATCTACATATGGTGTCCGAAGTGGGACGAGAGGTCGTCTTTGAAGTTAGAAAGGACCGGAGATTTTTTCTGTGAATTTTTTTTTTATGCTTTTTGCCTACAAACAGTCTGAGCAACTTAAAAAAAAAAAAAAAATACTCTCAGGCAGCAGACACCAGAGTTAAAGTAATACACACCACTGCACTGAAACCTATAAAACCACAGATGGACTCTTTTCCCCAATCCCAAGAGGAGAGAGACTGCTGAAGCAGCTAAACCTTATTTGCCTATCACAAAGTGTAATATGGTCATTGAAATAGGGGTTTTGCCTTCCAGCCATAGTCAGGGTTCAAGAAGTGAGTCAGCCCTTAAAAAGGGATAGGTGTTTGTTGTTTTCAAAAGTTTCGCTGAAGCAGTGAATACAGATGGTGACGCACGAGCGGTACTGATTTTGCAAATAAAGGTTGCCACACCGCATAGGATTACCAGCTGTGAATGGAGTATATGCAGAAAAGTGTGAAAATTGAAGTAAGACTGTGCTGAAGCAGGGGAATTTTTTAGCAAACAAATGCTGAGTGTAAAATTGCCCTACAGGGGAAAAGGGGATTGCTGAACTGTGTAAAAGGTATTTCCAAAGCCAATTGCTGAGTGTTGAGTCATCCTGCCGGGAGTGAAATAAATATTCCACTGCAAAGAATGTTTTTTTTTCTGCAAGTAAAAAAAAGTCTGCCTATATATCTTGGGAGCAAAACAGACACCCAAAGGGTGAAGTGTGAATGCCATAATACCCAAAGATGAGACTGAAAATTACTGAACTCAAGCAGAAAACCAAATTCTGTTGCTGAAGCGGAGGGATTGCACCTAGCAAGTAAATGGTGTAAAGCAAACGGAAGTTTTTACCTAGCAACTACACATTCAGCATACCTAATGAGAGATTATACCTAGCAAGTAAATGGTGTAAAGCAAATAGACGTTTTACCTAGCAACTGCACAGCACTGCTGATATTGTGGAACTTACCCAAGAAATAAAAGTCTACAGAGATGCCTGTGAGAGCTACGACCTCTAAAAGCAAAATATGCCCATCTGTAGGACTACCACAATTGGGGGTTCTAGCAAATACAGAGGCAACAGCTGCAATAGCGCCTCCTGAGGTCAGGAAGAAAATTACACCTGATAGCCTAAAAATGGAGGACAAGATGCAGCGTTCCTGTAATGAACCCTACCCCACGGAAGAGTGGCCCTTCCAGTCCAATAAAGAGGAAGACATCTCTTACGGGGAACCCGAACCGAGTCACATCCACAAAACACCCCAAGAATGGTGGGGGTGCCTGAACTCGGCACGAACAGAAAAGACCGCCCTCTATGATGACGAATATGGTCGACAAGAGAAAGAGCGGGAGCAGTGGATCACCGAATATTTCTGTCAGCTAAAGCAACTGCAAGAAAAGCCTGGCGTATATAATAAAGCTGCTAAAGTATCAAATAAAGAAGGAGACCCCTGTATTCCGGATGGGACGGAGTCATCCAAAACAAAAAAGCGGAAAAAGAAAAAGAAAAGCGGTTCTTCACTTACCGTGGAAGGAACAGACAAGTCCGCAGATCCTGTGGAGGAAAAGGGGGACCGAGTTGCCCTGCAGCCTAGAGAAAATGGAGAATTCGTCCCGCGGTTAACCGAATATCCAGAGGGCCCAAGGCAGAAGTCGTGTACCCCAAAGAAGTGTCTGTCCGGTGCCAACAGTGAGGAACCCTCAACCAACCATCCCAGGGAAGTGGAGCCGGAACCAGTGAGTGACGATCCCTTGACCAGCCCTTAAGATGCCCTGAAAAATGCCAGGCATGACTGTGATATGCTCCGTGAACAATTGAAACAAATGGAAGATGGTTACACAGAGCTACAGAAAAATAACGTGAGGCTACAAAAAGATGTGCTCACAATTTACTCTATAGCCAGGACAGAATTGGACGATCTCAAGACTGAGCTAGATACTGCAAATGCTACTATTTCCGCCATGGATGAAAAGCAGAGCCAATCTGATAAAATGGTGGCTACGCTAAAGCGGAAGTATGAGGAGGCACTGAAGCAGATGACAGTCTTCCAGCAAGAGGTTCACACTCTTCGCATAGAGCTGAATGCCTCACAACAGGAGGTCAACAGTGTCCGGATAGAGGTGGATGTATCTCAGAAAGAGGTTCAGACACTCCGCAGAGCACTGGATGCCTCACATCATGAGACCAACAGCTGCCGCACAGACCTGGAAGTTTCCAGAAAGGAACTACACAGTCTCACTGAGGAGCTGGACATTTCAAGGAAAACTATCCTACAGTACATCTTAATACAGATCTCCAAGTCTCTCAGAAGGAGCTTCAGACCCTCAACCTAGAGAAGGAAGTCTCACGCCAGGAGACTGTCATTCTCAAAGCCGATGTGCGTAAATGGAAGGAGGACTGCAAAGAGGCCCAGAATAATACAGAGACTGAAAAAGGAGAAAATTCAAGATTAAGAAGAGAAAACTTAAAACTGAAAGAAGAAAATTTTCAGTTGACAGACGAAGTCAAGGAAAAGTTTGAAGCAGAGCACCGACTGCAGAACCAACTGCAAGGTCTGCATACACACTTCCAGTATGCTGAGGAGAAGCAGCAAACGCTGCAGGAAGAAAAGCTGCAGGCTGCTAAAGAGGAACAAGGGCTGCAGGAATGTCTGAATACCCAGTACGTCCCCACAGAGCAGTATGAGGAGCTAAAGGCCACGCTGCATGTCTTCAGAGCATCATTGGAGGCGGAGCTTCGATACCAGGTGACTCTGTATGAGAGGGAGCGTGAGAAGGCTCAGAAACTGGAGCAAGAGCTGGAGAGACAGAGAGACTGTTCCATTCCCTTGAGTCAGTACACCAAGGAGAAAACAGACGCAGCAGCAACCTTAACGACAAAAATATATATACACATGCACACACACACTATACACGTCACTCATATGTTGTAGTTACCGGATGTCATGTGACATTGAGCCAGGACAGGACACTGTGACCCCTCCGACCGCGGCGAGACCTAAAGTGATCATTACACACTGTACTGGGTGAGTATATATATACTGCACTGTATGCACAAGTATACAGAGATACATTCATAGTACCTACATACATCTATCCAAAGCACGTCGTGTGTGTGTGTGTGTGTGTGTGTGTGTGTGTGTGTGTGTGTGTGTGTGTGTACATGTAAGATTATTGGATGCGCAGAGAACAGGAGTAACGTGATAGGAAATTCTACCTTAAGATGCTGGCACGTTACACAGTTACATATTAGATGAGGTTGAAAAAAGACGTACGTCCATCAAGTTCAACCTATGCTAAATTTAGACAACAGATACTTTATCCTATATCTATACTTATTGATCTAGAGGAAGGCAAACAAAAAACCCCAGTGTTTTGGTTTTAACACCAAAACCTACAGTGGATATTAGTAAATAACATCAGACACAAAATAAGAAGAACGTTCTGTAGGTGGTCTCTGTAGGTGGTCTCTTTAGGTGGTCTCTGTAGGTGGGTCTCTGTAGGTGGACTCTGTAGGTGGTATCTATAGGTGGTCTCTGTAGGTGGGTCTGTGTAGGTGGTCTGTGTAGGTGGTCTGTGTAGGTGGTCTGTGTAGGTGGTCTGTGTAGGTGGTCTCTGTAGGTGGTCTCTGTAGGTTGGTCTCTGTAGGTTGGTCTGTGTAGGTGGGTCTGTGTAGGTGGGTCTGTGTAGGTGGGTCTGTGTAGGTGGGTCTGTGTAGGTGGGTCTGTGTAGGTGGGTCTGTGTAGGTGGGTCTCTGTAGGTGGGTCTCTGTAGGTGGTCTCCTTGAGGATGGGACAATTGGAAAGTGGAGAAACTACAGGTCTGGATGATCCTGGAAATAATGAAGAGAAGCCAGTATGGAGAAATACCGTCAGATATAATATACAGCGCAACAAGTGGAGGGCTACTTCCAATGTAGCAGATAACACTCACACGTCTGGTTACAAGCCCAGTTGTGTAATACGACCGCTAGCTCTGCTGTCCAGACGTCCCAGGGTCCGGCGTCCTGGCCTCCCAGCATCCTAGCATCCTAAAGTTCTGGCATCCGGCGTCCTGACCTCTTGGTGTTCTAACGTCCCGGGATCTGTCGTCCTGGTCTCCTGGCGTCCTAACGCACTGGTGTCCTAAAGAACTGGTGTCCGGCGTCCTGGCCTCTTGATGTCCTGGCGTCCTTGTGTCTTAACGTCCCAGGGTCCTGGTGTCCTGGCGTCCTGCCCTCCTGGCGTCCTAAAGTACTGGCATCCGGCGTCCTGGTGTCCTGGCATTCTAACGTCCAGGCCTCCCGGCGCCCTAACGTCCTGGTGTCCTAAAGAACTGGTGTCTGGCATCCTGGCCTCTTGGTGTCCTAACGTCCTGGTATCCTGGTGTCCCGGCGTCCTAACGTCCTGTGTCCTAAAGTACTGGCGTCTGGCGTCTTGGCCTCCTTGTGTCCTAACATCCTGGCGTCCTGGTGTCTTAACGTCTTAACGTCCTGGCCTCCCGGCACCCTGGCGTCCTAACGTCCTGGGGTCCTGGTGTCTTAACGTACTGGCCTCCTGGTGTCCTGGCCTCCCGGCGCTCTGGTGTCCTGGCCTCCCGGCGTCCTGGTGTCCTAACGTCCTGGGGTCTTGGTGTCATAACGTCCTGGGGTCCTGGCATCTCTGCCTCTTTGCTGGAGCGTTTACCGATCAGCTGTTTCAGTCTGTGGATCCAATTCTCGCGCTGTTTCAGCTGATGATGACACCAGCGTAATGCCGGCCATTTTGCAGGCTAATGCTATGCTACAGCCAGTGAGTCCTAGTCGCTACAAGCTGTTAAATCTATTAGCACCAACTACAGTATGTGAATGCGATCTATACAGCAAGGTAGCTTGTCTTGGAAATAGGTAGGCAAATAAACCCTACGCGTTTCGTCTCTGTGAGACTTCATCAGGGGTTAGGGATACCCCATCTCCATCGTCCAAATTCTTTCGGCACCTGCGGGGTCGAAGACCTAATTGGCAGAACTGAGTAGGGAAAGCAGAGTCACTGCTAGCACATCCACCTATTATATATTTATTGTTTTATTATACACAGTTTTAATATATAGTGCTTTATGTTTTACACTGTGGATAACTGGTCACTGTAGCACTGATTGTTCTTTACACACTCAGATATATACATTTGTGTGAAAAACTAAGTACACCTTATGATTCAATAGCTTGTAGAACCACCTTTAGCAGCAATAACTTGAAGTAATCGTTTTCTGTATGACTTTATCAGTCTCTCACATCGTTGTGGAGGAATTTTGGCCCACTCTTCTTTACAACGTTGCTTCAGTTCATTGAGATTTGTGGGCATTTGTTTGTGCACAGCTCTCTTAAGGTCCAGCCACAGCCTTTCAATCGGGTTGAGGTCTGGACTTTGACTGGGCCATTGCAACACCTTGATTCTTTTCTTTTTCAGCCATACTGTTGTAGATTTGCTGGTGTGCTTAGGATCATTGTCCTGTTGCATGACCCAATTTTGGCCAAGCTTTAGCTGTCGGACAGATGGCGTCACATTCGACTCTAGAATACTTTGGTATACAGAGGAGTTCATGGTCGACTCAATGACTGCAAGGTTCCAATTGCATCTCTAAGATCATTGCTGAAGTCTTTCCTCCTTGGCATTGTGTTAACACACACCTGAGTGCTCCAGACCAGCAAACTGCTAAAACTTCGGATTTTATAGAGGTGGTCACACTTGCTGGTGATCAATTAATCAGGGGCATTTGATTAGCAGCACCTGTCTGTTACTTAACATCTTAATTCCTATGGAAGCAGTAAGGGTGTACTTAGTTTTTCACACATAGCTCCTCCATTTTGGCTTTATTTTTGTTAAATAAATCATGACACGGTGTAATATGCCATGTACACACACACACACACACACACACACACACACACACACACACACACACACACACACACACACACACACTCAGTCAAAAACACACACACACTCAGTCACACACACTCAGTCAAACACACACACTCAGTCAAACACACACAC
>WSYH01001892.1:39522-57160 GCA_036426205.1 Ascaphus truei
CACACACACACACACACACACACACACACACACACACACGTCATGCTCACTCTGACCTCTGACCTCTAACCCCTGCAGTCTCCTGGCATCCATCGCCGCCCCCTTTGGTCCCAGCATGCACCTGGTGCCCTGGAACACACCACAGGACCGGCTGCAGACCCCCAATCTGAGCCAGGTAATGACACCCCTCCCTGCTTGATGTGACTCCTGACCCTCCGCGCTTGATGTGACCCCTGACCCTCCTCGCTTGATGTGACCCCTGACCCTTCCCGCTTGGTGTGACCCCTGACCCTCCCTGCTTGATGTGACCCCTGACCCTCCCCACTTGATGTGACCACTGACCCTCCTCGCTTGATGTGACCCCTGACCCTCCCTGCTTGATGTAACTCCTGACCCTCCCCGCTTGATGTGACCCCTGACCCTCCCCGCTTGGTGTGACCCCTGACCCTTCCTGCTTGGTGTGACCTCTTACCCTCCTCTCAACTTTATGTGTGACCGACAGCCTCCTTCTACCCCATGTGACCACTGACCCATGTGACCCCATTCTGTCCCCGAGGGTGACCTCTAACCTCCCCCCAGCAGCAGAAAAGCCCCTCGGTCCCTGCACTGGACACCCAGGGGTCTCCCGTACAAGCTCACAGGGGGTTTCTGCCCCCGCCTGCCGCGGGACTCACACACAGACGCTCCGCCTCCTGTGGCAGCGCCATACTCTCCGCTGCAGAGCATCGCGACGGCCCTGGCTCATCTGCAGAGCATCGCGATGGCCCTGGTTCCACTGCAGAGCATCACGCTATTCCACAAGGCTCTGCTGCAGAGCATCGCATTATCCGAGCACGAGTGGAGCCCGCCGGGGGAAACAGCGTTTACAAGAGCGTACTGGTGAGCACAACACGCGACACAGATCTGTACAACACGCGACACTGTCTGTACAACACGCGACACAGGTCTGTACAACACGCGACACAGGTCTGTACAACACGCGACACAGGTCTGTACAACACGCGACACAGGTCTGTACAACACGCGACACAGGTCTGTACAACACGCGACACTGTCTGTACAACACGCGACACAGGTCTGTACAACACGCGACACAGGTCTGTACAACACGTGACACGGTCTGTACAACACGCGACACAGGTCTGTACAACACGCGACACAGGTCTGTACAACACGCGACACTGGTGAGCACAACACGCGACACTGTCTGTACAACACGCGACACAGGTCTGTACAACACGCGACACGGATCTGTACAACACGCGACACGGATCTGTACAACACGCGACACAGGTCTGTACAACACGCGACACAGATCTGTACAACACGCGACACAAGGTCTTACAACCACACACCGCGACACAAGTTCTGTACAACACGCGCACTGTCTGTGACAACACGCCTACACAGGTCCTGTACAACACGGATAAGTTTCCTTTACAACACGGTACACAGGGTCCTGTAACACACGCGACACTGGTCGTCAACACTCGACCACTGTCTGTACAACACGCGAACACAGGTCTTTACACCACTCGACAACAGCCATCTGTACAACACGTGACACGGTCTCCTTACAACACCACCTACACGTGGGTCTTGTCCAACACGCGCCACAGGCTGTACAACACTCGACACTGTGAGCACAAACACGCACACTGTCTGTACAACACTGCTACACAGGTCTGTACACACGCGACAATCGTATCTTACACACTGCGACCCTACGGATCGTACACCACGCGACACCGTCGGTAAACAAGCGACACAGGTCCTGATACAACAACCGACACAATCTGTCCCACTCTCCGCGACACACGAATCTGTTACAACAAGAAAAAAAAAACGCGACACAGGTCTGTAACACGCGACCCGTCTTGTACAACACGCGACAATATCTTTCACCGCGACACGGATTCTGTACAACACACGACAACTGGTGAGCACAACACGCTACAACTGTCCTGTACAAACACGCGACAGGTCTGTACGAACCATGACACGGATCTGTACATACACTCTACAACGGATTCTGTATCAAACCCGCGACACACCAGTCGACTCAACACGCACAAGAAACCTGATCTGTACACACCGACACGGATCTGTACAACACGCGACACGTGATCTTTACAACACGCGACACAGGTCGTACACTACGCGACACAGGGCCTTTGCCAACACTCGGACCACGATCTGTACAACACGCGACACTGGTTCTGTAACAACCAATCGCCGTCGCTCTTAAAAAGCAAGTGCGTTGCCAACCTCGGGTGCCTCATTAAGCAAGTGGTGTAACACACCAACCTGACGGGGCCGCTCATTAAGCAAATGCGTAATCCAACCGCACGCGCTCATTAAAGCAAGTGTGTCGCCACCTCGGTGCTCATTAAAGCAAGTGGTTACGCCAACCTCGGGCGCTCATTAAGAAGTGGGCCCAGTATCCCAACTTTGCCGGGCGCATCATTAAAGCAAGTGGGCCGTACCCAACTGCCGGCGCTCATTAAAGCAGTGGCCGGTACGCCAACCCTCGGGCGTCTCATTAAGCAATTGGCGTACGCCAACCTCCTTCGCTCAGTAAGCAAAGTGGCGTACGCCAACCGCCGGTGCTCATTAAAGCAATTGCTTACGCCACCGCCTGTGCTTATTAGCAAGTGGCGTAACTCCCGAACCTCCGGCTATCATTAAAGCAGTTGGCCGTACGCCAACCGCCGCTCTCATTAAACAAGTGGCGTACGCAACCGCGGCGCCTCATTAAAGCACGTGGCGTACACCAACCGCCGGGCAGTCTCATTAGCAAGGGGGGGGGGCTTACGCCAACACCTGCGCTCATTAAAGTCATTTGCGTACACCAAACCGCCTCGCTCCATTAAGCAAGTGGCTACGCCAACCGCCCGTACCCTCATTAAAGCAGTGTCGGTACGGGCCAACCGCCGTCTCCATCATTAAAACAAGTGGCACACGCCATCGCGGCGCAGGATTCAAAGCAATTGGCGTAGCCACCCTCCCGTCGCTCATTAAAGCAAGTGGCTACCCACCCGGCGCCATATTAAGCAAGTTGCACTATGCCACCTCCGGCCTCATTAAACAAGTGGTGGTACTCCAACCTCCGGTCGCTCATTAATCAATTTGATATCGCCAACCTCGTCGGCCGTCATTAAGCAGTGTGCGTTGCCAACTGCCGTCTCTCATTTAAAGCGAATTGGGCGTACCCACTCGCCGGCCTCATTAAAAGGGCTAGCACCTCGTGGTAGCATTGAACTCCACCCTGCGCGGCTCTCATTAAAGCAAGTGCGTACGCCACAACCACCACCGCGGCTCATTAAAGCAAAGTTGGTCATACGCCACCGCCGCTCTCTAATTAAAGCAAGTGGCTAACGCCAACCGCTCGGCTTCATTAACAGCAAGTGGCGTACGCAACCCCGCTCTCATGTAACACAGTTGCGTAACCAACCCCGCGCGCTCATAAAGCACGCACGTGGCGTACCCCAGACCGCCGTGCTCATTAAGCAAGTAGGCGTACGGCCAACTGCCGGCGCTCATTAAAGCAAGGTGGACTATCAACAACCTCCGCGCGCTCATTAAGCCAGTGGCGTACACCCCGCCGCGCTCATTAAATCAATGCAGTGGCGTACACCACCCCGGCGCCCATTAAAAGCAATTGCTTACGCCAACCTGCCGGCGCTCATTGAAAGCAGATTGGCGTCCAGCAACCTCGTCGCCAGTTAAATCAAGTGGTACGCCACCGCGCCCAAAGCAGCTCCGCCACCTCCGGCGTCCATTAAACATAATCGTGGCGTACGCCAACCCATCGCGGCTGCTCATTAAAGCAAGTGGGTACGCCAACCTCGTGTCGCCTCATTACAAGCAGTTGGGCTTACGCCAACTCTTCGTCTTGGGGCTCGCAGGCTCATTAAGCAGTGTCGTACGCCAACCCCGGCGCTCATTAAAGCAAGTTGTCTTACGCTCACCTCCTGCGCTCATTAAAGCAAGTTGGATACGCCAACCCCGTCGCTCATTAAGCAAGTTGGCGTTACCCCCGCCTGTCTAATTAAAAACATGCTACCCCCCGGCTCTCATGTAAGCAAGTGGACGTACGCCATGCCCCGGCGCTCATTAAAGCAAGTGCGTAATGCCAACCGGCCGGCTCTCATTAAGCAAGTGAGGCGTACGCAACCTCCCCCGGCGCCATTACAGCAAGTTGCCTCCGCTCAGCATGGCCACAAAACCTCCGTCTCATTCAGATGGGTAAACACACCGTCGGCTCATAAAGCGTGGCCGCCAACTGCCGCCTCATTAAAGCCGTGGCGTACGCCACCTCCCGGCTCCTCATTAAAGCAGTGGGCATATCCGCCAACCATCCCCCATTACCGTTGCGTACGTCCTGTAGCGCTCATAAGCAATGGGCAGTACGCCAACCCTCGGGCGCTCATTAAGTCATTGGCGTACTCCAACCTCCGCGCTCATTTTAAAAGCAAGTGGCGTACTACCACCCTGGGCCGCTCATCTAAAGCAAGTGGCGACTCCACTCTCCTGGCGCCATTAACAGCAAGTGCTACGCCACCTCCTCGCTCATTAAAAGCAAAGTTGGCACTACCCGCTCAACAGTAAGGCGACACCTCGCTCACTACATAAGGCCTCGCGCAATAGACAGCAAGTTGTCAGTTAACGCCAAGCCTCTCCGCGCTCATTAAAGCAGTGGCGTACGCCAACCTCCGGCTGCTCATTAAAGCAGTGGCGTACAACGCCACCTCCGGCGCTCATTAAAAGTCAAGTGGCATACGCCAACCTCCGCTCGCTCATGTACAACCAATGGCGTAACGCCAACCTCCGCGCTCATTAAGCATGTGCTATGCCCAACGCCGGGCCTCAATTAAAGCAAGTGGCAACTCCAACCCGCCGGCTGCTCATTAAAGCCATTGGACTCCAGCCCCTCCGCGCTCATTAAGCAATGGCGACCACCCTACCGCGCGCTCATTAAAGCAGTGTCGTACCGCGACCTCCGCGCTCATTTAAAGCAAGGGCGTACCCAACCTCCGGCGCTCATTAAGCAGCAGCACCCTGCGCTAAACACTGGCCAACTCCTACTCTCCGGGCATTAAAGCAGTGTCTGTACGCAGACCTCCGGGCCTCATTAAAGCAATGTGGCTTGCAACCACTCCGCGCTCATTTAAAGCAAGTGGGTCCCCGCCAACCTCCGGCTCTCATAAATGCAAGTGGCGTACGCCAACCCCTCCGGCGCTCTTCAACAAGTTGGCCTCTACAAACCCACCGCCGGGCGTCTTACGATCTACAACGCCGGCTCTCTAAAGCAGGCTACGCCAGCCTCCGGCCTCATTTAAAGCAATGGGCATCACGCGCAACCGCCTGCCCTCATTAGAGCAAGATGGCGTAACCCAACCCTCCGCTCCTCGCTCATATAAAGCAAGTCGGCTACAACCACCAACCTCCGGCGCTCGCATTAAAGCAATGCACCGCCCAACTCCGCGCGCTCATTAAGAGCAGTGCGTACACCACCTCCGCGCTCATTAAGCCAGTGGCGTCTATCCACCATCCCCGCCATTAAAGCAAGTTGGCGTTCGCCAACCTCCCGCACCTCATTAACACAGTGGGTCTACATCCACCTCCGGCTCAGTAAGCAAGATGGCGACACCGCCACGCCGCGCGCCATTAAAGTCAAGTGCGTACCCCAACCGCGCGTCATTAAAGCAAGTGTCCACCGCCAAACACAGCGCCTGCTCTCTTAAAGCAGTGCGTTACGCAACACTGCGTGCGCTCATTAAAGCAAGTGGCGTACGACCAACCTCCGGCGCTCATAAGGCAAGTGCGTACGCCATGCCTCCGGCGCTCATTAAAGCCAAGTTGCTTACGCCAACCTCCGACGCTCATTAAAGGAAGTGGCGTACGCCAACCTCCTCGACGCTCATTAAAACAAAGTGCGTACACCAACCTCAACCTCGCTCTCATTAAAAGCAAGTGGCGACGCCAACCCCCGGCTCTCATTCAAGCAATTGGAGCACACGCCAACGCCGTGCGCTCATTAACGCACGTGGGCGTACGCCACCGCCGCGCTCATTAAGCAATTGGCTGTACGCCTACCCTCCGTCTCTCATTAAGCAAGTGGCTTCCAGCAACAAACATTATCAACCAACCGCCTGTCGAATTAAGCACGTGGCTACGCCCACCGCCGCTCTCATTAAGAGCAAGTGCGTACGCCACCTCGCGGCGCTCATTAAAGCAAGTGGCGTACCCACCTCCGGACGCTCATTAAAGCAAGTGGCGTACACCAGCCTCCGGCCGCTCATTATAAGCACAGGGCGTACCGCACAACTTCCGACGCTCATTAAAGCAAGTGCGTTACGCACTCTCCGACGACTCATTAAGGCCAAGGGCGTCACGCCAACCTCCGGACGCTCATTATACAGCATGGCACAAGCCAAAACCGCGTCGCTCATTAAAGTCATGGCGTAACGCCAACCGCCGGCAGCTCTTAAAGGCAATGGCGTACGCCAACTCCGTCTTCTCATTAAAGCAAGTGGCCTTACACCAACCCCGGTGGGCTAATTACAGCAGGGCGTACGCTCAACCTCCGGCGCTCATTAAGCAAAGTGTCGTACGCCAACCTCCGTCGCCTCATTAAAGAAAGCTGGCGTACCACCAACCGTCGCGCCTAATTAAAGCAGTGGCTTCACAACACACCGCCGGTTGCTAATTAAAGCCCCCAAGTGGCGTACGCCAACGCCGCTTCCGATTAAGCACACTGGCGTACGTCCACCGCCGGCGCTTCTTAAAGCAAGTGGCGTACACCCACACTCCGGCGCTCATTAAAGCAAGTGGAGTAACGCCCAACCTCCGGCGCTCATTAAACCAAGTGGCGTACGCCACCCTCCGGCGTCATTAAAGCAAGTGGCGTACCCCACCTCCGGCGCTCATTAAAGCAAGTGGCGTACGCCAACCTCCGGGCCGCTCTCTAAAGACCAAGTGTGCGACACCCACCTACGGCGCTCATTAAGAAGTGGCGTACGCCAACTGCCGGCGCTCATTAAACGCACTGGCGTACGTCCACACCTCCGGCGATCACTTAAAGCAGTGGCAGCGTGCCAACCTCCGGGCTCTCATTAAAGCAAGTGGCGTACGCCAACCTGCGGGTGCTCATTAAAGCAAGTGGCGTACGCCAACCTCCGGCGCTCATTAAAGCAAGTGGCGTACACCAGCCTCCGGCGCTCATTAAAGCAAGTGGCGTACGCCAACCTCCGACGCTCATTAAAGCAAGTGGCTACGCCAACCTCCGCGCTAATTAACGCCAATTTTCAGTACACCAACCTCCGGCTCTCCATTAAAAAGTCCGACCTGGGCCTCAGAGCAGTACAGCCAACCGCCGGCGCCATTAAAGCAAGTGGGTACAAGCCCAACGCCGTCCGTATAACAGTGGCGTCTCACCTCGTCCATAAAGAATCAAGTGGCGGTACGCAAACCTCCGGCTTCTCATTAAAGCAGTTGGCTACACCAAACCGCGCCGTTGCTAATTTAAAGCAAGTGGCGTACGTCAACACGCCGGCTTCTCATTAAAAGCAGTGGGCGTACGCCAAACCTCCGGCGCCATTAAGCAATGTGGCGTACGCCAACCTCCGACGCTCATTAAAGCAAGTGGCGTACACCAGCCTCCGGCGCTCATTAAAGCAAGTGGCGTACGCCAACCTCCGACGCTCATTAAAGCAAGTGGCGTATGCCAACCTCCGACGCTCATTAAAGCAAGTGGCGTACGCCAACCTCCGGCGCTCATTAAAGCAAGTGGCACACGCCAACCGCCGGCGCTACTTAAAGCAAGTGGCGTACGCCAACCGCCGGCGCTCATTAAAGCAAGTGGCGTACACCAACCTCCGGCTCTCATTAAAGCAAGTGGCTTACACCAGCCGGCCGGTGCTATTAAGCAAGTGGCGTACGCCAACCGCCGGCGCTCATTAAAGCAAGTGGCGTACGCCAGCCTCCGGCGCTCATTAAAGCAAGTGGCCTTACACCAACCGCCGGTGCTAATTAAAGCAAGTGGCATACGCCAACCGCCGGCTCTCATTAAAGCAAGTGGCGTACGCCAGCCTCCGGCGCTCATTAAAGCAAGTGGCGTACGCCAACCTCCGGTGCTCATTAAAGCAAGTGGCGTACGCCAACCTCCGACGCTCATTAAAGCAAGTGGCGTACGCCAACCTCCGGCGCTCATTAAAGCAAGTGGCACACGCCAACCGCCGGCTCTCATTAAAGCAAGTGGCGTACGCCAACCTACGGCGCTCATTAAAGCAAGTGGCACACGCCAACCGCCGGTGCTCATTAAAGCAAGTGGCGTACGCCAACCGCCGGTGCTCATTAAAGCAAGTGGCGTACGCCAACCTCCGGCGCTCATTAAAGCAAGTGGCGTACGCCAACCTCCGGCGCTCATTAAAGCAAGTGGCGTACGCCCAACCTCCGGTTCTCATTAAAGCAAGTGGCGTACGCCAACTGCCGGCGCTCATTAAAGCAAGGGGCACACGCCAACCGCCGGCGCTCATTAAAGCAAGTGGCGTACGCCAACCGCCGGCGCTCATTAAGCAAGATGGCCACGCCAACAACACACCCGGCGCTCATAAGCAGTGGCACAACGCCACCCCCGGCGCTCATTAAAGCAAGTGGCACACGCCAACCGCCGGCGCTCATTAAAGCAAGTGGCGTACGCCAACCCCCGGCGCTCATTAAAGCAAGTGGCACACGCCAACTGCCGGCGCTCATTAAAGCAAGTGGCGTACGCCACCCCGGCATTCTCTATTAAAAGCAAGTGGCCGTAACGCCCAACGCCGGCGCTCCTTAAATCATCCCTTTCAGCAAAGCTAAGGCAACACCAAGTGGGGACGGCATTACTTCCTTAGACACATGAAAACTGGGGTGGCCGGGGGGGGGGGGTAGGTACGGTAAGTGAGGTCGGGCCACGCAGAGATTCCTGAACCAGGAGTGCAGCGTTACCCTTCATAAACTGCAGGATAAAGCCCCTGCCATCATTGTGTCACTGTGTGTTATTGTGTCACTGTGTGTTATGTGTCCGTGCCACTTTCGTGTCTTTGTCACGATCCTATCAGATAAGGGCCCCCGCTGTCCATTGTGTCACTGTGTGTCATTGTTCACAATCAGGCAGTCATATAGAGCCCCCGCTGCATTGGGTCACTGTGTGTCATTGTGTGTCACGGGCCACTTTGTGTCACGATCGCAGTCAGGTATAAGGTCCTCCCCCCCCCCCCGCTGTCATTGTGTCACTGTGTGTCATTGTGTTGTCCTGTGTGTCATTGTTTCACAGATCAGCAGTCAGGATAAGCCCCCCGCTGTCATTGTTTCACTGTGTGTCATGTGTGTCACCTGTTGCATTAGGTGTCACAGATCAGCAGTCAGGTTAAGGCCCACCGCGTCATTGTTGGTCCTGTGTGTTCACTGTGTTTGTGTCAACAGATCAGCAGTCGGTATCAGGCCCCCCATCGCTGTCATTGTGTCACTGGTGTGTCATGTGTGGTCACACTGGTTGTGTCATTGTTTGGTTCACTGTGGCACCTTGTGTCACAGATCAGCATTCAGGATAAGGCCCCCGCTGGTCATTGTGTCACTGTGTTTCATTGTGTGTCCTGTGCCACTTTGTGTAACAGATCAGCAGTCAATAAGCCCCCGCTGTCATTGTGTCACTGTGTGCATTGTGTGTCACTGTGCACTTGTGTTACAAGATCAGCAGTCAGAATAAGGCCCCCGCGCATTATTGGTCACTGTGTGTCATTGTGTGTCACTGTGCCACTTTGTGGTCACAGACAGCAGTCAGGATGGCCCCCGCTGTCATTGTGTCACTGTGTGTCATTGTGTGTCACTGTGCCACTTTGTGTTACAGATCAGCAGTCAGGATAAGGCCCCCGCTGTCATTGTGTCACTGTGTGTCATTGTGTGTCACTGTGCCACTTTGTGTCACAGATCAGCAGTCAGGATAAGCCCCGCTGTCATTGTGTCACTGTGTGTCATTGTGTGTCACTGTGCCACTTTGTGTCACAGATCAGCAGTCAGGATAAGGCCCCCGCTGTCATTGTGTCACTGTGTGTCATTGTGTGTCACTGTGCCACTTTGTGTCACAGATCAGCAGTCAGGATAAGGCCCCCGCTGTCATTGTGTCACTGTGTGTCATTGTGTGTCATGTGGCCACTTTTGTTGTCACGAGATCAGCAGTCAGGATAGGGCCCCCGCTGTCATTGGTCACTGTGTGTCATTGTGTGTCACTGTGCCACTTTGTGTCACAGATCAGCAGTCAGGATAAGGCCCCCGCTGTCATTGTGTCACTGTGTGTCATTGTGTGTCACTGTGTGTCACTTTGTGTCACAGATCAGCAGTCAGGATAAGGCCCCCGCTGTCATTGTGTCACTGTGTGTCATTGTGTGTCACTGTGCCACTTTGTGTCACAGATCAGCAGTCAGGATAAGGCCCCCGCTGTCATCGATCTGATCCTGAGGAAACATCACATGCTGACCCCGGGGTCACAGGAGCTCGTCCAACTACTGCCAGGGGGCAAAGGTCAGACTCCCCAAATCCTCTCTGATGATGCCTCCCTGTAAACCCCACCCCCACCCTCTGATTGGCCGTGTCCTGATCATGTCACACTGTACCCCCGCCTCCTCTCTAAATGGCCATGTGCCCTGATGATGTCATATTGTAACTCCACCCCCTCGCTCTGATTGGCCCTGCATCTTGATGTCACACTAACGCCTCCTCTTTCTCGGATTGGCTCGGCTTAGTGATGTCACACTGTAACCCCTCCCTCTCTGATTGGTCCTGTATCCTGATGTCATGCCCTGTACCCTAACTCCTACCTTCTTCTCCCACAGAGCTGGTGATACCCAGCACAGCTAACGTCTTCTACGCCATGAGCTCGACATGCCAGGACTTCCTGCTGCGCCTCCGCCAGGCTCCCCCTCCTGCAACCCCCACAACTACTCGGCACCCTACCCGGGCCCAAATCAGCGCCACCTTCCCCAAAGTCAAGGCCAAGGCAGAGGACCTGGCTAGGGTGCTCTTCTGAGGGACAGGAAGTGACATCACAAGGGAGTGCCTACTCCGCAGGAAGTTACAAGGGACATGGGCTCTTCAGGTGGTGACATCGTGAGGGCTACAGCTCTGCAGGAAGCGATGTCAGAGAGGAGGGTAACAACTCCACAGGAAGCGATGTCAGAGAGGAGGGTATCCTCTCACTGATGTCACACGTTACTCGTTCAACAGGAAGTAATGTCACAGGTCACTTGCTACACCAGAAGAGACGTCACCAAAGCTGACATCGCCAGCCACTAGTGCCTTTTCACTACAGGAAGTGATGCAGTAATGTCACAGTGTCCTTCTCTGGCACAGGAAGTGACATCATACCATGTTATTATCGGTGCTGTTTAGCGCTTTGTACACTATCAATAAAACACTATGTATCATTCATTATCGTGTGTGTGTGTGTGTGTGTGTGTGTGTGTGTGTGTGTGTGTGTGTGTACACAGCTCTTTTTTATTTTTTTTTCATCCTCCCATCTTCTGGTCGTCATTGTCACGATTACACCATTAAACTATTCCGTATTTTAATCATCCGGTACACTAAGGGTTAATGTACATTTTTAAAGGACCTATTTACAGTAAAACAAGGGAACGTTTAGATGAGGACAACTTGTTTTATTGGGGGGGGGGGGGGGTCAGAATGACCCCGCCAGTTTCCTGTGTTTATAGCCAAAAGTGGGGTTATCGAAGAGTGACCTGGTCTGGGATTGTGGGGTGATTAAAATCAACCCTTGTTGACAGTGGACGTAACCAGATGCGCACGGTGACAAAGTTCACCTGGCATTTTCCTTACACATGAGATATTTGCATTAGACAGTGGGAATCAGACTTAGGTGAGACGCTAGAGGACGAGGTATGGGACAAGATCATACAGGGAGCGGCGAAAAGTTCCATATGTACCACATTAAAGGAGAACGCATATAAAGTCCTTATGCGCTGGTACTACACCCCGTTAAGGTTAGCTAAATTTGTCAGGGGCCACTCCCCTCTCTGCCCAAAGCAGTGCGGGGAGGTGGCGGACTTGCAACACATGCTGTGGTCGTGCAACAGAGAGGCCCCGGTTTGGGAACAAATTCGAGATTGGCTACAGAGGATTCTTGGTTTGGAGATCCCAGAGGATTCTTGGTTTGGAGATCCCCCTACGCGTTTCGTCCGTAAAGGACTTTTCTTACGGACGAAACGCGTAGGTGCGTCCCTACCATTGTTGTTTAAGTACTGACCATTAAAGTATCTTTTTAATACTATTCCCTGTTTGGAGTTACCCTCATTTTGGCGATCCACTAGTTGGTATGCTGCCAAGAAACGCTGCTGTGCTCCTCTACACCCTTGCTGCTTGTATCCATTTTGAGAGGACTGCACGCTGGACCGGAACCACTCATCAAGGACACCACCAAGGAAGGTAAAGGGCCTAGGCCCATTATTTCATTACCCTCCAGTGCTGGACTGTTTGAAGTATTTCCCCAGGGTGTTAAATACCATTATTAGGAGACTTTATTTTGGGGTACCCGCGTGGGCACCACCAGGCCTCTGGTTTCTCACCCTGGGATGTTATGGATTTTATGGATTATTCTACATGTCCTTGAACTTGGATCCAATATGATATATATTATTATCATTAAATCAATGAGCTATCTATGGTGAAGCACCAAAAAAACTACACACCTATCTATGATATCTCAGGTGATAGCAACAAATGCGTTCTCCTTTAAGGGCAGTAAGATGCGACAATACGTAGCGATGGACAGGTAGGCAGACAGCAGATGACAGTCCCGACCACACTCAGGGTAGAGATACGCAGGGCACAAGCAGAACCCCTCCGAGACAAAGTTGGAATAAGACACCACAGAAACCCAAGACGGATCCAGAAAGCCACAGCGATCGACATCTTACCTCGCAAAAAGACTCCTCATGTCCACCCCCCCCCCTTCTCCCCAGGCCCTTTGTCAGGTATGTCTGGTGTGTCGCGTCTTAGGCTAAGGCCCCGGTCACGACGCTGTAACGCGCGGCTGCGCTTTTGGCGACGCGTTCCGGCGATTCCCCGGTCTGCAGCTCACTGCAGGAGCAGAGACCGGGGGGGGCGTGGTGGAGGAGTGACGGGGGCACGGCCATGACGTCACCCGGCAGGTTCGCCCTCATTGGCTGAACCGCCGGGGGGCGTGCCTAATCGCTCGACGCGATTGAGAGCTTGAGAATTGAGAGCAGGAGTAGCTCTCGCGCGAGCGCTGCGGCCCCCCCTCGCAGCGGGCCCGGCGCCATTGCGGGGAGGGCTCTCGTGCTCGCAGCTGTGGGCAGCGGGGGCAAGGCCTAATATGTTAGGTAATTCCCAATGTTCGTCAAGTTCATTACGGTGTTATTTGTTCTATTAAGAAAAGAAACGGTGTACTCTACAATGGGTTGTATTGTATTGTATTGTATGTCTTTATTTATATAGCGCCATTAGTGTACATAGCGCTTCACAGTAGTAATACATGTGGTAATCAAATCAATAACAGATAATATAAATAACAGATCATGGGAATAAGTGCTTTAGACAGGTGAGAGGCAGGAAGGCCGGACAGCAGGAGGTTACAGTAATCAAGGTGGGAGAGAATGAGGGCCTGAGTCAGAGTTTTAGCAGTCGAACAACAGAGGAAAGGGCGTATCTTTGTGATATTGCGGAGGAAAAAGCGACAAGTTTTAGAAATGTTTTGAATGTGAGGGGCGAATGTGAGAGAGGAGTCGAATGTGACCCCTAGGCAGCGTGCTTGGGCTACTGGGTGAATGATTGTAGTTCCAACAGTAATGTGGAAGGAGGTAGTAGGGCCAGGTTTGGGAGGAAGTATGAGGAGCTCTGTTTTAGCCATGTTGAGTTTAAGGCGTCGGAGGGCCATCCAGGATGATATAGCAGAGAGACATTCAGAAACTTTGGTTTGTACAGCAGGTGTAAGGTCAGGTGTTGAAAAGTATATTTGTGTGTCGTCGGCATAGAGGTGATATTTAAACCCAAAAGATGTTATTAGGTCACCTAGAGAGAGTGTGTACAGAGAAAAGAGAAGAGGTCCCAGGACAGAGCCCTGGGGTACCCCCACAGAGAGATCAATAGAGGAGGAGGAGGTGTTAGCAGAAGAGACACTAAAAGGAGATGGGAGACGGGGAGGATGGATCCAGGATAGAGCTTTGTTCCGAATACTAGAGTATGGAGAAGTGGAGGGAGAAGAGGGTGGTCCACTGTGTCAAATGCTGCAGAGGAGTCGAGTAATATGAGCAGAATGTAATGACCTTGTCTTTGGCAGCATGGAGGTCGTAGTTATTTTAGTGAGGGTTGTGGGGGCTATGCGTGAGAGCAGTGCGGAAGCCAGATTGTAGAGGGTCTAGGAGAGAATAGGGTGTTGAGAAAATGGAGCAAAGCGAGAGAATACAAGACGTTCAAGTAGTTTAGAGGCAAAAGGCAGAGGGAGAAGGTCGATAAGTTTAGGAAGAAAGGGTAGGGTCAAGCTTGCTGTTTTTGAGTAATGGTATGACTGTTGCATGTTTGAAGGAGGATGGAAAGGTTCCAGAGCAGAGGGAGGAGTTAAAAATGTGTGTAAGCGTAGGGATTATAGTAGGAGCTAGAGGTTTTAGGAGATGGGAGGGAATGGGGTCAAGAGGGCAAGTGGCAGAGGGAGAAGAGGAGATCAACAGCGACACATCCTCCTCTTCTACCTAAAACAGACATCCTAATCTGAACATCCTGCTCACCAAATGGTTCCCCCCCCCTCTGAACTATGGAATCTATGCAAACTAGTTGGCATCTTCCATATGCCTGCGCTTTCTGTATAGAACCTTATACAGTAGTAAACATTAAAACACAATATAAAGTACACTTCCTTACAGAATATACTTTGGGGGACCTTATACATATAAGGGAAATAAATTGAGGAGATTTGGGCTTGGAATCCCTATCTGAGCTGGGGCATGGAAATGCTAATCCACATGTAATTCACATGCTAATTCAGACTGCCTTTTGTCACCAACCTGGGTTTAAATCACAGGACAAACACAATGCATTGCAGTTTTAAAACACAGAGAACCAACATGTAGACACAAGAGCTGGCACTCCACCATCTGCACCTATCATGTGGGGTTCTAACCTTCTCTAAGAAACCAGCTAAGAATACCTTGCTGGCAGGCAAGACAGGTTAAAATATTCCCCCCCTTTCCCCTCATGTCCCAGACGCCCCTGTCCTGCAGCTATTTCTCATAAGAGGCCACCCATACAAGGCAACCCACTTACAAGCTGACACAGGCAGTTGCAGGCCCATGAGGCAAAGGGAATACACAGAGAATGCATTAACTAGCCCACTGGGCTTACACAGTTAACCCCACATGCACAGTTCCTAGTTTATAACCCTATGGGGGACAGTATAACAGAGGAACAGAATTACAGGCAACACAGTAAGGTGCAATATTAGACCCAAGAGCTGACACACTCAGCCCATACTATATGGTTTTAGGGGCAGCCAGCTGGGCTCCACCTTTATTAAGGAAGGCCGGCTACGCCGACCGCGACAATCACTTCCGTCACACTTTTTCAGAGATTTTTCCTATCAAAACTCTGTAGGTTCCAGCAAAGAAGTTTCGCTTCAAAAACTATTTTGTCTCCCCAAGCCTTACAAATATAATTAGAGATTGACATGGGGCGGTGAGATTGAAGGTGAGCTTATTCAGTTCCCATTGCAGGGGATTTAGGATAAAAACCATGCATTTGGGGACATGACATTACAACACCACAAGACACGTGAATTCTCACAGTCCAAACTCCAAAGGCCGCTTTTGGGAAGGACATGACGTTGTGCATTGGCAGATTTCCTGAGACCCGCTAGGCCTAGGGTGGAAATATTTGGGGCTGCCAAAAATGTCCGCACCCATATACAGATCCCGCGCTCTCTGGCCTATCGGGCCTGATGGGAAGGCACTTACCTGGTGCTGCCCTCCTTCCGAATCGCAGCGTCATAACGCCACACACAGCGTCTTGTTGCCATGGAAATGTGACGTCGCAATGTCAAATTACATCATGCCGTCGTGTCGCCATGGCAGCACGACGCCGTGTAACGTTCGTGGCGTCATCTGATGCTAAATTTGGAAGGATTGCGGCAGCACGTTGGAGGCGGCACCAGGTACGAGCCTAGCACCTCTAGACGTACAGTAAGATCCTTTGAATTATCCTTGGCGCTGGCAGCGAGTAGAGGTATATTGTGACGGATTGAGGGGAGATATTACTGGTTTTAGGGACCCAGCGGGGAGATAAGAGGTTAATACACACAGCTAACCTCATCACCTGCTCACAGGTGTTCGGTTTGTGAGTCGTATTTCTCTTCTAACCTCTTGGAATCCAGATGAGTTCTATCTTTGTCCAACGATGGACAACCTTTCTGCCATATGTACGGCCCCCGCAATTTTAATATCTTCCCCCGTGTGCTGTCGCAGGTTTTTTGTTTTGTTTCGAACCCATTTACCGTTCATTCTTCTTCCTGTCTCTTCCGGTAATATCTGAATATGGCTTTCTGTGTGCGAATTCTCCTCCTCTATACCCCACCTCTCCCCCTCTCTTCCACCTCCAAACCTCTCCCCCTCTTTTCAACCCCCACCTCCCCTTCTCCCTTACACCACAACACCGCTCCCTCACCTACACCCCAAGACCCCTGACCAGCACCCCCACCTCCCCCCTCCTTTCCACCCCTACCTCCCTTACACACCCCTCTCCTACACTTCTCCCCCTCCTCCCTTGCACACCTATGAAGATTGCTTTCTGTGATCAGAGTCCCTAATGTTAATGTGTAAAAACGGATTGTAGGATGTGAGAAAGAAGCACATTTAGGGTAAACATTTTATTGTTTAGGGGACACAGACTGGTACATATAACATCTCATGTACTCAAGGATTAGATAAGAATAAACGCCCTGTAACGCCCAGGCTTTTGTTTCTTATTAGAAAGCCGCGTATCATCTTATTAATGCTGAATCGTCCTTGAACAGGTTAATTTAATCACTGGGCAATAACTGTATGAATCCTGTACGCGAGTACAGGAGGGTCCCGGGCATGCGGCGGGTTCCATTCTAAGGGCCCGCCGCAAAGCGAAAATCGCCGGAAAGCAGAAGCGGCGATTTTCTGCGCGTGCGCATGTGCAAAATGGCAAATCCCCCTTCTGTGCATGTGAACCCTTTGCAACCACACATTCTGCGCATGTGTACCCTCTGAGTTCAACCCGTTCTGCGTATGCACTCCCTCTGTCTTCCCCGTTCTGCGCATGCGCACCCTAAGCAAACATCCGTTTTGCGCATGCGCACCCTCGGACTTCCCCGTTCTGCGTATGCACTCCCTCTGACTTCCCCGTTCTGCGCATGCACTCCCTCTCATTTCCCCATTCTGCGCATGCACTCCCTCTCACTTCCCCATTCTGCGCATGCGCACCCTAAGCAAACATCCGTTTTGTGCATGCGCACCCTCAGACTTCCCCGTTCTGCGTATGCACTCCCTCTGACTTCCCCGTTCTGCGCATGCACTCCCTCTGACTTCCCCGTTCTGCACATGCACTCCCTCTG
>WSYH01001892.1:67000-102790 GCA_036426205.1 Ascaphus truei
CACGTACGTACACACGTACGCACACACGTACGCACACACGTACGCACACACGTACGTACACACGTACGTACACACGTACGTACACACGTACGTACACACGTACGTACACACGTACGTACACACGTACGTACACACGTACGCACACACGTACGCACACACGTACGCACGCACGTACGCACGCACACACGTACGCACGCACACACGTACGCACGTACACGTACGCACGCACACACACGCACGTACACACACGCACGTACACACACGCACGTACACACACGCACGTACACACACACACGTACACACACACACGTACACACACACACGTACACACACACACGTACACACACACACGTACACACACACACCTGGATAAATATTGCAGTCTGCATGTCACCATGTACGGGCAGTAATCTATACACACACACACACACACACACTCACATCTCTCCGGTTATATACTGCAGTCTTTTAGTCACTGTTGATTTCGCTTCGTCCAAATCCTGTTTCACCAGCACAGGTCCGATGAGCTTATAGATTGTGTTACTGTCATCCAGCACCGCCAGCTCCTACAGGAGGAATATACCGGGTTATACTGTGCGTGTACACACACACACACACACACACACACACACACACACACACACACACACACTGCCATCCAGCCCAGAGAGCTCCTACAGGAGGAATATACCAGGTTATACTGTGCGTGTACACACACACACACACAGCCATCCAGCACAGAGCTCCTACAGGAGGAATACACCAGGTTATACTGTGCGTGTACACACACACACACACACACACACACACACACACTCACACTGCCATCCAGCACAGAGAGCTCCTACAGGAGGAATACACCAGGTTATACTGTGCATGTGTACACACACACACACACACACACAGCCATCCAGCACAGAGAGCTCCTACAGGAGGAATACACCAGGTTATACTGTGCGTGTAGTTTGATTGTGAAATGGTGCTCAGAAAGTGCTGGGACCGTATGTAATGGAAGGGAGCATAAACTGGGTATATATGAATAAAAAAGTAGCAGTACTAAACCTTAAGAGGGCATAAGGTACCCTGAAGGTTGGGGTGGGTTGTCCAAAGACACCCCCCCCTTCCTCATTGGGTTAGCCCCAGGTATTGTACTCACTGTATTTTGCTTCCTCCCAGAGTCTCCCTTCCAAAGCGTGCAGCTGAAGTGGGATAAAGTTTCCAAAAGCCAGGGTGTGCAGCGCACAGCAAAGATAGAAAGAGCAGGTCTTGCAAAAACAGTCCTTTATTAGTGGGTCATATAGGTGTGGGACAGCAGCAAACCTTCTACGCGTTTTGTTCAAAAGAACTTTATCAAGAAGTGCTGTACATAGTGAGAGCAACAATTTAAATACAGCTGACTGCCTTGATTTCGCTCCAAATGGTGACGTCACTAAGCGTCACTAACCAATGAAAGATGTGATCTCCGCGCATGCGCCCCGCGCCAGAGTACTCAGGGACTCCCTGCTCATACCAGCCGCGCTCAATCATGAGAGGCACGCCCCTCGGGGCGGCTCCATCGATGAGAGCACGCCTCTGGCAATCGCAGGGGAACACCTCCTCCTCTCCGCTCGGCGCATGCGCAGGTAAACCACTGAATAAACTCCCCTGTTCTACACAGCGACCATAAGGGAGGCTTATGTCTTGGATAAAAGATTCTAATATTATAATAATACACATATGTATATGAGGAAAATCTACATACATATACTAAGCTGGGGAATCACTAGGCAGTCAGCTACAGTATGTGATACATAAATAAGTACAATCAAGTATAAGACAAAATATATAAGAGAAAAAATATATAAGTAAATATAAGAAGAATTACATAATTAAATATAAGAAAAAGTACATATATCAAGACAATTTATGGATTAAAAAAATATTAAACCAAAAAAAAATTTATTAATTAAAAATGCTAAAAGAGCAACACTAAAACATAATTAAAAAGGTGTAAATATGTCTTATACCTGTATATAGACAACAGCAAAATGCGTGCCCCTATTGATGAAGTTGAGGTCATATTATATTAACATATAATTCATTTCTACATTCATATAATGTGAAGTGCCGTATGGAAGGCTTATAAATTTAGATATAGAACAAACTTCTTAATTGATATTTCTATATCGTGGTTGGATAGATGAGAGCATATTATTAAGCGTGGCTTCAGTTTATCATAAATAAATTGAGGCAATATAAATTTTCTTCAAATGCCTCAAATACATTCTATTTAGACCAATTGGAAACAAATTTTGCTAAAATAAACAGAGTAAAATCTTATTTAATGTAAATCTTATATCAAGGAGTAGATATATGATAATTAACCTAGGGTAATATTTGTGGTGTATTGTAAATGTAAATAAATCCTAATAGAATATTAGATAGATACTTGATGATACTTTTTAACTTTTTTACCCAATCACTTTTAGGGAAAACAATGAACAAAAATATGTATATTGTCTGATGATATTAACATGTAATTTGTATCTATTTTTGGATCTTTATTGGAATACCAAATAGTTCTTATTTCAGAAAGTGGTTAATATTCCATTCTACATTCATCCCTTCTGGGAACCTTGTTTTTAATGTGAATATCCAATAGGATTCTCTACAGTCTAATGTTTTTACAATGTTTCCCCCTTTCTTTTTTAATTATCCTCTCAATACCCATGAATGAGAAGCTATTGATGCCTCCCTGTCCACATTCCGAAAAATGCTTAGACACAGGATGCTCAGTGTCTTGTTTCCGAATTAATCTGCAATGTTCCTGCATCCTTGTCTTTAATGCCCTTGTTGTCCTGCCAACATATCTCTTCCCACAGCCACAAGTGATAAGATAAACCACAAAAGTGGTGTTACAATTGATAAAATTGTGTATAGTGTAGCGTTTGTGTGGACTGTGGGAGAAGACATGCCGGGCAGGTTTCATGAATTGACACATGTTACAATGATTGCATCTAAAGGATCCTTTAGTCAAAAAACGATCTGAATCTTTCACAGGCGTGGATATCACGCTGGGAGATAAGAATGTGGCCAATGTCTTGGCTCTTCTGTATACAAATTTTGGACATTTCTCTGTGTATTCCCGAAGTATAGGGTCAATTTTTAGTAGTTCCCAATGTTTATTTACAATTCTATTTACTTGATTACTAGATTTACTAAATTGGCAAACAAACAAAGGACAAATCCTATCTTCCTTGGTCTCTCTTTTTGTACCTTTCAGAGAATTAATGTGTGTGCCATCCCTCATTCTGGATCCAGACGGCAATACAGTTTCTCGCTCAATTTCTTTAACTTCTTGCAGTGTAGATTGGAGGGTCTCCCGATCATATCCTCTCTCAACAAATTTGTTTGTCAGTTCCTCAGACTGAGTCATAAAATCGCTGAGGGTTGAGCAATTTCTCCTCAGCCTGAGGTACTGACCCTTGGGTATTCCCTTAATCACAGATCTGGGGTGACAGCTGTCCGCTCTCAGAAATGAGTTCCTAGAATTGGGTTTCTTATAAACATCAGATTGTATCTTTTGGTTAATGTCTATATAAAAGAGAATGTCCAGGTAGCTAATATGATGTGAATGATAATTAATAGTGAGGTGAATGTCTAAAGTGTTGTCATTTAAGTATTTAATAAATTCTAATAAAGTGTCAGTGCTCCCGTGCCAAATAAAGATAAGATCATCAATGAAACGTTTATAGAAAATAATATTGTGCCTATATGTGTTTGTGCTACTATAGATGAAATTATTCTCCCACCACCCCATAAAGAGATTGGCATAGGAGGGGGCAAAACTTGTCCCCATTGCCGTCCCCCGAAGTTGCAAATAAAATTTGTGCTCAAAAAGAAAATAATTGTGGGTGAGTAAAAAAAGTATTGATTCCATAATAAACGTTGTCGTAAGTATTGAACTACCTGGGCACTCTATAAAATGGCGGACAGCTGTCATACCCAGATCGTGCTGAATGATCGAGTATAGGGAGACCACATCCATTGTTACCCACAAGTAATCCTGATTCCATGTGATTTTTTTGTAGTTTTGTGAGCAAGTCCCCTGAATCCAAAATAAAGGACGGCAAGGTCCTAACAAAAGGCTGTAAATATGCATTCACATATTGAGACAGACCATCTCCCAAAGATCCAATGCTGGAGACTATTGGCCGAACAGGAGAGTCGACCAAAGTCTTATGGATCTTTGGGAGATGGTGGTATATGGGAATGACAGGAGGGAGATTGATAATGAAATCTGTTTCATGTTTTGTCAATACATGTGTAGCTGTCCCCAGATCCACCAACTCAAGGAGTTCCTTCAAAAAACAGTTTGTGGGGTCCCGTAGTAGTCCAGAGTAGGAGGACACATCTCCAAGTTGGCGGAAGGCTTCCCTGAAGTAGTCAGTCCTACTCTGAACTACCACAGCACCCCCTTTGTCTGCATTCTTAATGACGAGCATGGGATTATCCTGCAAAGTCTTAATAGCAATTCTTAATGACCCACTAATAAAGGACTGTTTTTGCAAGACCTGCTCTTTCCATCTTTGCTGTGCGCTGCACACCCTGGCTTTTGGAATCTTTATACACACACACACTGCCATCCAGCAGCAGAGGAGCCTCTACCAGAGAGGTAAATATGTCACCAGGTTATACTGTGACCGTGTAACAAACACCACCAATGCAATCCAGCAACAGGACGCTCCACAGGAGGAACTACACCAGGTATACTGTGCGTGTGAACACACACACACTGCCATCCAGCACAGAGAGAAGCCCTACAGGAGGAATACACCGGTTATGGGTGTGTGCGCTCTGGGGGTGTACACACACACACAACACACACACACACACAACAAACACACACACACTGCCACAGCACCGCGAGCTCCTAAGGAGGAATACACCAGGTTATACTGTGCGGGTGTACCACACACACCACACACACACACACTGCCATCAGCACAGAGAGCTCCTACAGAGGAATACACCAGGTTATAACTGTGTGTGTACACACACACACACACACACACTGCCATCCAGCCAGGAGCTTCCTACAGGAGGTAATATACCAGGTTATATCTGTGCATGTGTACACACCACACACACCACCACACACAAATGCCATCCAGCACCGTGAGATCCTACAGGATGAATATACACTAGGTTATACTGTGCGTACACAACACACACACACACACACAACACACACACACACACCACCACCATGCCATCCAGCACAGAGCTCCTACAGGAGGAATATACCAGGTTATACTTTGCTTGTATACACAACCCACACCCACAACCCACACACAACACATACACATACACACACACACACTTCCATCAAGCACCGCGAGCTCCTACAGGAGGAATACACCATGTTATACTGTGGCGTGTACACACACACACGCGCACACACACACACACGCCACACACACTGCCATCCAGCACAGAGCCCTACCAGCGGATAAACAGGTTATACTGTGCGTGTGTACACACACACACACACACACACACACACAAACACACACACACACTGCCATCCAGCACCGCGAGCTCCTACAGGAGGAATACACCAGGTTATACTGTGCGTGTGTACACACACACACACACACACACACACACTGCCATCCAGCACAGAGAGCTCCTACAGGAGGAATACACCAGGTTATACTGTGTGTGTACACACACACACACACACACACTGCCATCCAGCACAGAGAGCTCCTACAGGAGGAATATACCAGGTTATACTGTGCATGTGTACACACACACACACACACACACACACAATGCCATCCAGCACCGTGAGATCCTACAGGATGAATATACCAGGTTATACTGTGCGTACACACACACACACACACACACACACACACACACACACACACACACACTGCCATCCAGCACAGAGCTCCTACAGGAGGAATATACCAGGTTATACTTTGCATGTATACACACACCCACACCCACACCCACACACACACATACACATACACACACACACACTGCCATCCAGCACCGCGAGCTCCTACAGGAGGAATACACCAGGTTATACTGTGCGTGTACACACACACACGCGCACACACACACACACGCACACACACTGCCATCCAGCACAGAGCTCCTACAGGAGGAATACACCAGGTTATACTGTGCGTGTATACACACACACACACACACACACACACACACACACACCACCCAGCACAGCACCACACACTGCCCATCCAACTGTGCTCCTACAGGAGGATACACAGGGTTTACTGTGCGGGTACACCACACACACACACACACACACACACACACACACTGCCATCCAGCCGCGGTCTCCTACAGAGGAATACAACCATGTTATACTGTGCGTGTACAACACACACACACACACACACACACACACACACTGCCATCCAGCACTGAGAGCTCCTACAGGAGGAATACACCAGGTTATACTGTGCGTGTACACACACACACAGACACACACACTGCCATCCAGCGCGGTGCTCCTACAGGAGGAATACACCAGGTTATACTGTGCGTGACACACACACACACACACACACACACACACACACCACCCACACCACACACACACCACACACCATCACCCACACACACACCTGTCCATCCAGCACAGAGAGCTCCTACGGAGGAATACACCATGTTATACTGTGCGTGTATACACACACAACACACACACCACACACACACCACCACACACACCACCACACACACACTGCCATCCGCACAGAGAGCTCCTACAGGAGGAACACCAGGTTATACTGTGCGTGTACACACACACCACACGCGCCACACCACCACAACACACACTGCCATCCAGCAACAGATCTCCTACAGGGGAATCCACCATGTTATAACTGTGTCATGTCCACACACACACACACACACACACACACACACACACACACACACACACGGATTACTGGACTGATCATCTTTTTCTTCTCAGGTAAAAAAACCATATTTGAATTCTGTCTCCAAATCACCCCTTAATTAAAAGCAGCTGGTAGCACCTAGGCAGGACAACAGCCCGCTTAGAAATACCATTTGTTTTAATGAATGTGCCTCACGTGTGCTAATTAAGCTGGCTGGGCTGAACTTAATCCAGTCAGGTGACTTAAGAGCTATATAACTACAGACACAGCAGCTGCAGCCGTTTTGCAGCCTATACTTGAAGTTGCCAAGTTTTTAAGTAGCTTGTGGTGTGGAGTTCAACAGGAGTGAAACAAGTGGACAACACAACACAACTACTGGCCCCCGATTCCTGGATTGTAACTACGCTGGAAAGGAGGATCTTATCTATCCCAGACTGCACACCTCAGCACGTTACTACTGCTGCTGCCATGCCGCCGATACTGTTTGTATTTGCTGTGACCTCACTTCTTCTCAAATTATGCACTTCCTTCCACCAGTCTCCTTATGTCTCTAACTCTATTCATATATCTCCATCTCTCCTTCCTTCCCCCAATTCTCAGTTCACATGAACTCCTTTCTTACCTGCGCCCTCTGACACCACACAGCTATACACCCTACATTAAATCACACCCCTACAAATCATCCTCACACATTGTCTTTCTGTCCATGTTTCTCCTCCTCGCTTCTGGGGACATCTCTCCTAATCCTGGTCCCTGCCTTATTCCTACATGCGCTCGTCCTCGCCTGCCAACTGCAACCTCTACTCCTTCTGGTGTCAACCTCTCCAACCTCATACCCATCCCCTGCCACCCTCCTTCCTCTCTCCCCATCCCCTGCCACCCTCCCTCCTCTCTCTCCCTTTCTCCTGTGCCCTTTGGAATGCTCGCTCCCTCTCTAACAAGTTCCTCTCTGTGCATGACTTCTTTCTCTCTCACTCCCGGCTTCTCTTTGCTATAACTGAGACCTGGCTCACTCAGTCTGACTCTGCTCTGGAAGCTGCCCTCTCCTACGGTGGCCTTTCCTTCTCTCACACTCCGCGCACTGATGGCAGGGGTGGAGGCGTGGGGCTCCTGCTCTCCTCTCTCTGTCCTTACCGAACCCTTCCTATTCCTCCCTCTCTTGCTTTTCCCTCCTTTGAGGCTCACACTGTCCAGATCTTCTCTCCTCTCCCTGTCCACATCGCGGTCATCTATCGCCCACCTACCTCTACCCCTTCTGCCTTTCTCTCTCACTTTGAATCCTGGCTTTCTTTCTCTCCTCATACTCCCCTGTTCTTCTCCTTGGGGACTTCAATTGCCACATTGATGACCCCTCTCTCCCTTGGGCTTCCCGCTTTCTCTCTCTAACCTCTTCTTTTGGCCTTCAACAGTGGACTGCAGCCAGCACCCACAAGGATGGCCACTACCTAGACCTGGTTTTCACTAAAAACCTTTTCTCTCTCCAATTTCTCCATTTTCCCCCTTTCCTCTCCCTGACCATCACTTCACTCTCGCTTCTCCCCTTCTCCATCTCCCCCTCGGTTCTACAGAAACCTGCGCTATTAACCTACCAGCTCTTGATTCCACTTTACGCTCCTCCCTCTCCTCCCTCAGTTCTGCTTCAGACCCTGACAACCTGGTCAGGAACTACAACTCTGTCTTGTCCTCCTCTCTTGATCTTCATGCCCCGCTCTCTCTCTGCCGTCCTCACCCTTCTAACCCCAGACCCTGGTTAAATTCCCACACACGCATGCTGCGTTCCTCCACTCGTTCCTCTGAACGCCTCTGGAGGAAATCTCATACTCTCGCAGACTTCCTTCACTACAAATTTATGCTATCCTGTTTCACCTCTGCCCTCTCTCTATGGCTAAACAAACCTACTTTCTTCACTAATCAACATGCACAAGTCTACCCCACGCCGACTGTTCTCTGTCTTTGACTCTCTACTCAAACCACCCTCAGCTGCCTCTCCTTCCTCCATCTCCGCTCAGGACTTTGCTGACTATTTTAAGGAAAAGGTGGAATCCATACGGCAGAACATCCCCTCTGTTTCTTCCTCCCATCCTACACCTCTTCCTAACTCTCCTCCAGCCTTCCTTGACTCTTTTCCCACTGTCTCAGAGGAGGATGTGTCGCTGTTGATCGCCTCTTCTCCCTCTACCACTTGCCCTCTCGAACCCATTCCTTCCCATCTCCTAAAATCTCTTGCTCCCAATACGCTCAACGCCCACACACATTTTTAACTCCTCCCTCTACTCCGGTACCTTTCCCTCCTGCTTCAAACATGCAACAGTCATACCATTACTCAAAAACAGCAAGCTTGACCCTACCTGTCTTTCTAACTATCGACCTGTCTCCCTCCTGCCTTTTGCCCCTAAACTCCTTGAACGTCTTGTATTCTCTCGCTTGCTCCATTTTCTCAACACCTATTCTCTCCTGGACCCTCTACAATCTGGCTTCCGCACTGCTCACTCCACTGAAACAGCCCTCACTAAAATAACTAATGACCTCCAGGCTGCCAAGACAGAGGTCATTATATTCTGCTCATATTACTCAACCTCTCTGCAGCATTTGATAACGTGGACCACCCTCTTCTCCTTCACATTCTCCATACTCTTGGTATTTTGTACAAAGCTCTATCCTGAATCTCCTCTTACTTCTCCGAGCGTATTTTCAGTGTCTCTTCTGCTAACACCTCCTCCTCTATTGATCTCTCTGTGGGGGTACCCAAGGGCTCTGTCCTGGGACCTCTTCTCTTTCCTCTGTACACACTTTCTCTAGGTGACCTAATCACATCTCTTGGGTTCAAATATCACCTCTATGCTAACGACACACAAATGTACTTTTCAACACCTGACCTTACACCTGCTGTACAGACCAAAGTTTCTGAATGTCTCTCTGCTATATCATCCTGGATGGCCCTCCGCCGCCTTAAACTCAACATGGCTAAAACAGAGCTCCTCATACTTCCTTCCAAATCTGGCCCTACTACCTCCTTCCACATTACTGTTGGAACTACGATCATTCACCCAGTAGCCCAAGCACGCTGCCTAGGGGTCACACTCGACTCCTCTCTCACATTCTCCTCTCACATTCAAAATGTTTCTAAAACCTGTCGCTTTTTCCTCTGCAATATCACAAAGATACGCCCTTTCCTCTGTTGCTCGACTGCTAAAACTTTGACTCAGGCCCTCATTCTCTCCCGTCTTGATTACTGTAACCTCCTGCTGTCTGGCCTCCCTGCCTCTCACCTGTCTCCCCTACAATCTATCCTAAACGCTGCTGCCAGAATCACTCTGCTCTTTCCTAGATCTGTCTCAGCATCTCCCCTCCTGGCTTCCCATCAAATCCCGCATCTCACACTCCATTCTTCTCCTCACTTTTAAAGCTTTACACTCTTCTGCCCCTCCTTACATCTCAGCCCTAATTTCTCGCTATGCACCATCCCGACTCTTGCGTTCTTCTCAAGGATGTCTTCTTTCTACCCCCTTTGTATCTAAAGCCCTCTCCTGCCTTAAACCTTTTTCACTGACTGCCCCACACCTATGGAATGCCCTTCCCCTCAGTACCCGACAAGCACCCTCTCTATCCACCGTTAAGACCCACCTTAAGACACACTTGCTTAAAGCAGCATGTGAATAGCACTGTGGATATTCTGAACACATGATACATAAAGCTTGGCCCCCTGCAGACGCACTTACCAGAACTCCCTCCTACTGTCTCTGTACGTTCTCCCTACCTACCAATTAGACTGTAAGCTCCTCGGGGCAGGGACTCCTCTTCCTTAATGTTACTTTTATGTCTGAAGCACTTATTCCCATGACCTGTTATTTATATTATCTGTTATTTATATGATTCTCACGCGTATTACTGCTGTGAAGCGCTATGTACATTAATGGCGCTATATAAACACACACACACACTCACCTCTTTTACAATATTGTTCTCTGTTAGTTGAGCCTCCAGCTTCTGTCTCGCAGACATGCTGCTGCTGATGTCTAAAGAGACAGGCAGAGAGAGCGTTACTGAGGTATAAAAAGGGACATGCCAAGGAAGAGAGGGAGAGAGGGAAAAGGATACAGATCTAAAAAGAGATAGTAAGAGGGAGTGCAGAGGTGAGGGGAAGAGAGCGCACGTGATAATAAATCTTAGAGACCGCACCTTTCTGCAGCTGCTGGTATTTTGTCACCTCGGACTGTAACTTCTCCTGTAGCTGCTCCGCCATCTGTATACATACACACAAATACATACACATTATATATATATACATACACACACAAATACATACACATTATATATACACACACACTAATCTACTGTAACTTCTCCTGTAGCTGCTCCGCCATCTGTATACACACACACACATACACATTATATATACACACACACACATTATATATACACACACAAATACATACACATTATATATACACACACACTAATCTACTGGAACTGCTCCGCCATCTGTATACACACACATTATATATACACATATACAGTGTTCGACAAATCCATTAAAATACAGGCCCGTGGCGACTGGATTTGACCCCGTGGCGACCTCCTCATGGCCGACACCAAGCAGGGCGGGATTGGGTGGGGGACTAGGTGGCAAGTAGATTTTTGGGTGATTTGTCAACCTCTGGTTTGTGGGCATTTGTTTATGCACAGCTCTCTCAAGGTCCCGCCACAGCATTTCAATTGGGTTGAAGTCTGGACTTTGACTGGGCCATTGCGACACCTTGATTCTTTTCTTTTTCAGCCATTCTGTTGTAGATTTGCTGGTGTGCTTGGGATCATTGTCCTGTTGCATGACCCAATTTTGGCCAAGCTTTAGCTGTCGGACAGATGGCCTCACATTTGACTCTAGAATACTTTGGTATACAGAGGAGTTCATGGTCGACTCAATGACTGGAAGGTTCCCAGGTCCTGTGGCTGCAAAACAAGCCCAAATCATCACCCCTCCCCCACCGTGCTTGACAGTTGGTATGAGGTGTTGGTGCTGATATGCTGTGTTTGGTTTTCGCCAAACGTGGCGCTGTGATTTATGGCCAAACATCTCCACTTTGGTCTCGTCTGTCCAAAGGACATTGTTCCAGAAGTCTTGTGGTTTGTTCAGATGCAACTTTGCAATCCTAAGTCGTGCTGCCATTTTCTTTTTAGAGAGAAGAGGCTTTCTCCTGGCAACCCTTCCAAACAAACCATACTTGTTCAGTCTTTTTCTAATTGTACTGTCATGAACTTTAACATTTAACATGCAGAGGCCTGTAGAGTCTGAGATGTAACTCTTGGGTATTTTGCAATTTCTCTGAGCATTGCACGGTCTGACCTTGGGGTGAATTTGCTGGGACGTCCACTCCTGGGAAGATTGGCAACTGTCTTGAATGTTTTCCACTTTTGAATAATCTTTCTCACTGTAGAACGATGGACTTTAAATTGTTTGGAAATGGCCTTATAACCAGCAACAATTGCATCTCTAAGATCATTGCTGATGTCTTTCCTCCTTGGCATTGTGTTAACATACCTGAATGCTCCAGACCAGCAAACTGCGGCTTTTATAGAGGTGGTCACACTTGCTGATGATCAATTAATCAAGAGAATTTGATTAGCAGCACCTGTCTGCTACTTAGCATCTTAATTCCTATGGAAGCAGTAAGGGTGTACTTAGTTTTTCACACATAGCTTCTCCATTTTGGCTTTATTTCTGTTAAATAAATCATGACACGGTGTAATATGTCATGTGTACACACACACACACGGTGTAATATGTAATGTGTTGTTCATCTGAGGTTGTATTTACCTAATTTTTAGACCTGCTAAGGAACAGATGATTGTTATTATGTCCTGATATGTAAAACCATAGAATTCAAAGAGGGTGTACTTTCTTTTTCACACCACTGTATGTATGTATGTATGTATGTATGTATGTATGTATGTATGTATGTATGTATGTATATATATATATATCACACACATGGTGTATATTGTGACGGTAGGGCTAGCTGGCATCTCAAAACTGGGATGAAGCCCAGCTCGCTAAATCTATGTAACTTGGCCACCTTTGTAAGGCTTATTTTGGCCAAATGTATTTAATATCTGGGGAAGAACAGGGAATGTGTAAATGTATTTCCAGGTCTGTAAGAATGTATTTCAAAGCCAGTATTCATTATACCCTGTACATGCAATCCCAGTTTAGTGAATCAACATTGTTCTGTGATGTGATTTGGGAGCTAGCCTTGTAAAGTGGATTATGTGTACATTTGTATGGAGGGACTCTGATTTAATCAGCTGAGTTTCCTGCAGATAAATGTGTATTTAGACAATGGTTTGGAGTGTGGAGGTGTTACAGACATTTAGTGAGTGAGAGTGAACAATCAGGGATGGGGATGGGTTCTTAGCACACCCTCTGGCTGTTGTGGCACCAATCTAATTCATGCTCTGATTGTCCAGCAGCCCCTTCCATGTAAAGGATAGCCACAGAGGGATATATAAGGGGTGCTGCTGATCAGAGAATCAGATCTACCTTCAGAGAGCATCTGAGAGCAAGAGAGGCTAACAGAGACAGAGACACTCTGGGGAGGAGCGTGGAGATTCCCTCAGAGGACAATCTGAGAGAGACACTCTGGAAAGGAGTGTGGAGAGCATCTGAGAGACAGAGAGACAGAGTCATTCTGTGAAGGAGTTTGATCTTGACTGTGACCAGCTGGAGAAGGAGATAGAGGCTCTGCTGTGGGATCAGCACTCTGAGATCCTGGACGAGAAGCGGACAGGGCAAGCCTTCTTGAACATAGCGAGGCTAGAGACTACTCCCCAGACCCCAGTTGGTATTGTATCTTGTTTTGTGCATCTTTGTTTTGTCTGCTGGCGCGCCAGAATAAACCCCATTTTATTCAACAACTTTGTCCTGTCTGGTGCTGGTGATCCCGGTGGTTTCGGTGTAAAAGTACTGCTCTCCCGTGACAGGCTTTTTCTGGTGCCATAGCAGTGGGATCACACTGCTTTGTGTTGGGATTTCTTGTGGAAAATCACAGCTCAAAGACGGCCTTGAATTTTCAAGACCGCAGGACAAGTTGTTCCAGACAAATGTTGTACAAACCTGATATTTTATTATTCGATCACATTTATATTAGTTTGGGTAAATCTGAAGATGGCTGGTCCAAGAGGACGTTATTCTTCCTGGGACCGACAATCGTTAGTTGCCCGGTGCACAAGATATGGGCTGCCGAGTGACGGCCGAGGTACGATGGGCCTTGCGCAGGATCTTGAGTGGTATGAGGCCGGCTTGGCTGAGTACGTTGCTACGGAGAGTGTTTGTGCGGATTTCCTTGCAGCGTATGGTCCAGACATAACCGAGGACTTTCGCTGGCACATTGTCCACCTAGTGAGAGGTCCTGCAGGATCTGCGCCAGTTCGATTACCACTGGCGCAGCCCGTGAAGCGGGTCCTAGCCCCCGCAAGAGTGCCGGTGAGCCGAGTCCTCCCGTGCCAAGGTGCAGGTCCCAAACTTCGCTAAGTTGGTGGACGGCACCGATGCAACCGATGCAATCAAGTATTTCCTGCGGGCATTCGAGAGCCAATGCTCGGCGCTCCAGGTGCCTGAGTCAGAATGGCTGACATACCTCATACCCACACTGAGCGAGAGAGGGCAGCCGGTCTACCGAAGGATCGACCGAGAATTTGCCGGCGATTACAAGTGTGTGAAGGCTACCTTGCTGGCCAAGTATGGCCCCAAGCCTGTGCCTTGCCTCGTGGCTACCAGGATGGCAGAGTATGCCCACGAGGGCAGACTGGGAGACTGGACGGACCATCCGCGGGTGGAGTGCCCCAAAGTATCCTGCCCGAGTAACCCCAATCCGGGGCAACGTTCCCCAGCTACAGGGCCGACAGCCTACGACAGGCTAGCCCCAGCAAAGGAACAGACAGCAGCTGTGCAGCCAGAGAAGCAGAGGACCCAGCAAGCGGTCCCTCCAGCAGCTACTAGCGGCGCAGAGAAGCAGCGTGACGGGCAGCAGACTGCAGCCATCAGGCTGGAGGACCAAGCGGTCCATGGAAGATTTTTGCATAGAGGGGTCCCAGGCAATCGGCTGGTGGTTGGCCTGGGGGACCCCAGCCCTACGGTACCTCTGGGGCAGCCTGAATGGTCTGCCCAGAGCAATGGCTCCCATGGACGGGATGCTGTTTCAGCTACCAGGAGAAGATGTTACTAGGATGTGATACATGGCTAGGACATACTCATTACTGGGAGAGACTGTAATACACAGATATCCTCAGTCCACTTTGGAAGTTGAATCCCTTCATCCGACAATGGAACGGCCTCTAGAGTAGGAGGCCGACACCTCAACAAGTCCCAACTGAGCAAGGAGGAAGCCAATCCTCTTATCACCCTGGCCGGCATCACACATCGCTACTTTGTTGGTGCGGCCACTACACGAACAAATCATGAATCAGGGAGACACTTCACGAAGGAGCTATTAGGGCGGGGGCATTTAGGGTCGTTGGCATGACATGGAAAAGGTGCGTGGCCAGTAGTAGTCTCCACAAATATGTTAGGTGCCATGCTGCGAAGGCAAAAGCCCAAGACCAAAGGATGGCAGATTTTACCTATGACACAGACTTACTACAGAACCCCCCTTTACCTATGTCAGGACTCGAGTATTTGGCCCTGAATGGTCATTCTCACGAGAACTAGAGGACGGCCTAGCAAAACAGCAAACGATGGGCGGTACTCTGTCACCTGCTATGAGCACGTGAGCTATTAACACATACGAGATTAATAGAATCTATGGATGCTTTTCAAGTTCATAAATGCCCCTCAGAAGATTCTTTGCAGTCAGAGGACCAGTTAAAACAAATACGCTCGGATTGCGGGGGGCACAAATTTTGTTTGGAGCAATGTAAGGAATTACAAATAACACTAACAGATAATAGAAAACAATAGTATCCAAAGATACCATGCGGACCAAGAGTGCACGTGCGACATTTCAACCATCCTCACTCCTCTCACATGGCGGAGCATGCGAAAGACATGATCGGGGTGGTCCAGGCGTTCTTGGACTCTATTGAGCTGAAACCCGATTTAACTCGACTAACCACGTGCTTGTTAACCACATTCATGGCCGAATATCAGCGGATAATCAATTCTAGTATTTGATTCCAGTGTCAAACAGATCCAGAATCGCCAGGTATTTGACACCAGCCATGCTGCCTAACCGGAAGTAGGGAACATCCCCACCAAAGTCGGAAGGTTTTTCACTATAAGATATGTACAACGAACAGTGGAGAAGGTGTGCAGGCGCTTGGACCAACACATTTTGGGATATCGTGGAGACGCCGAAGAATCTGGTTGACACTCCAAAAAACGCCATAAATGGCAACGGTTTAAACCGTATCCAAAGTAGGAGATTGTGGTTCTGTTGAAGGACAAACACGGGGGTGTCAAGAAACGACTGGCCAAGGGACTTATTATCAAACCATCCCAAGTGAAGATGAAAAAGGGTCCGCAAAAATGGAAGTTAGGATGACCCAGACTGGGATCTTAAAACCTTTTTTAAGAACTCCATCACCGAGAGACTATCCTCCAAGGCCCAAATCGGCCTTAACAAGGAAGAGAACTGACTACCAGTGTCTGTGGACTCCGAGAAGAGACATTGTGGTGCATCAAGCTAACCTAGAGCTGTGCATTACACCTACCTACCGAGATGGCAAAGGACTTAAGCTGGTGGTACCGGCCGGTATCCCATCGTTGTGGACATGAAACTTTGCATGTTCTGTTATGTTATTGCACATATGTTCCAAATATACCAGAATAGAATATAGTGGTATCTACAGAGAACCGAGTGAGGGGGAGGTCATGGAACTAGATTTCATATTCCTCGGTCTCTTCCTTTAGTTTATGGGATTCCATCTCTCCCTTTTTAGTTGCCTGTCATTTTCCCCTGTAACAGCAGCAGCTGTGTGAGAGAAAATTGCCACATTATTGCATACATGTTGTGGCTCCATTAGAATTTAAGTGAGTTGAGTTGCTATAGCAGCCCCAGCCTTTCTCTCAAATGATAGTCTGACTGTCTACCCCTCTGCCTCTGCCACACAGATGGTTTCTGTACCCAGGCTATCTTGCTACAAATAATCATTGGGGACTCCTTTTCCACCATCCATCTGGAGGAGTGACGTACCCTGCTGTAACTTGCTGTAGTGGTTAGATTACCTTTTCACCTGCCCTTAACACCAAGACCACAGAGAGCGGCATTATCTCAACACCAACATCTTTAACAAGTAGTGCCTGTCTTTACCCTGCCTTGCCCTCAATAAAGTGAAGAAGAAAAGAAAAGATAATGACCTGTTGTGCTTGTTGAAAAAGAGGGCCGAGTTGAAACTCTTCAGGGCTAATCATCCCCTTCATGACCTGGCCTTCAGAAATAGTGGGATAAGGAGAGGGAGAGGGGGAGGAATGAGGGAGAGGGATACGTATGGGGGGATCTTTAAGGAGGGGGATTGGGAGAGGGGGATAAGGAGGGGGGAGGGGGATAAGAGTATGTGGGATAAGGGAGGGTTGAGTGGGGATAAGGAGGGAGAGGGGGATACGATATGGGGGGATAAGAAGAGGGGAGGGGGGGAAAGAAAGGAGGGGGGATTAAGGGGAGGGGACGAGGGGGCATAGGATAAGATATTATGGGGGGATAAGCAGGGGGCGGGGGGAGGGGTGATAAGGAGGGGGAGGGGGATAGTAAGAGGGGAGGGGGGAATAAGATGGATATGGGGGGGATAAGGAGGGGGGATAAGGTAGGGAGAGGGGGAGAAGGAGGGGTGATAAGGGGAAAGGAGGGGAGAGGGTGGATAAGATATGGGGGGGATAAGGAAGTGGGAGGGGGGATAAGGCAGGGGAGAGGGGGATATTATAAGATATGGGCGGGATAAGCAGGGGGAGGGGGGAACGGAGGCGGCACGACAAGGGGCGGGAGGCGGGAGCAGGAGGCGGGAAGGGGGAAGAAAGACCTAGGAGGGCGTAGCGGAGGACGAAGGAGCGGCGAGACTCGGCACGAGGGCGGCGCTTTCTGAGAAGGAGTGGGGAGGCGGGAAGAGAAGGAGTGGGAGCCTAGGGGACTGAAAGGAGCAGGGGGCGTACGAGGAGGACTGGGGGAGGGAGGGGAAGAAGAGCGGTTACGATGGGCGGGGAGAAGGAGGGGGCCCGGCGCGTGGGTCCGAGTGGGAGGCCATCTGTGGGGGGCGGTCGTGGGCGAGGGGTGGGCGGGGGGATTAAGCTGGGGGGGGGATTAAGGAGGGGGTAAAGGGGGGTGATATATTTAAGGGAGGGGGAGGGGGGATAGGGGGGGGGAGAGGGGGGATGGGGGATAAGATATGGGGGGGGGATAAGGGAGGGGGAGAGGGGGATAGATATGGGGGATACGGAGGGGGAGAGGGGGATAAGAATGGGGGGGGGATAAGGGGGGGAAGAGGGGATAAGATAGGGGGGATGATAAGGAGGGGAGGAGGGGGATAAGATATGGGAGGTGAGAGAGTGGGGATTAAGATATGGGGGGATAAGGAGGGGACGAGGGGGGGAAGAAGACCCCAGAGGGGTGGGGCCAGAAGGAGGGGGAGTAGGCGGAGAAGAGGGGGCGGAGAAGGACGGCTGTGCGGGAGGGATCATCAAGGAGGGAGAGAGGGGGAGACAGAGAGGGGGGGGATATAAGGAGGGGAAGCAGAGGGGGGGATAAGATTATGGGGCGATGAGGGGGAGAGGGGGATAAATGATAAGATATGGGGGGAGATAAGGAGGGGAGGGAAGACAGAGGGGGATAAGCTATGGGGGGGATAACGTATGGGGGGGAGGGGGGATAAGATATGGGGGGATAAGGCGGGGTAGAGAGGGATAAGAAGTGCGGGGGATAAGGAGGGGGAGAGAGGGAAAGATATGGGGGGGAGGGGGGGGAATAAGATATGGGGGATAAGGAGGGGGAGAGGGGGATAAGGCGGGGAGAGAGGGGGCTAGAGGGGGATAAGATATGGGGGAAGGGGGGTAGTAAGTATGGGGGGGATTAAGGAGGGGGGAGAGGGGGGATAGGAGGGAGAGGAGGCTAAGATATGGGGGGAGAGGGGGGAAGATAGGGGGGGGATAAGGAGAGGGAAAGAGACGATTGTGGGGGAGGGGGGGGAAATGGTTTTCAGACATTCTCCCTGTGCATTCACACAGGACCTACAACTCCCATGATGCTCTGCTCCCTGATACGCCCAACCCCAATTTTAGCGGGCTCTGTCATTTGTCCACCCTACGTAATGTAAATAAAGCTACATTGGGTTAAAAAAAAAAGAAAAAGAAACCAAACAGAGGGGAAACCGGAACAAAGGAATAATCCGGGGGCGGCATATTGGTGGTGGAGTGGGATAAGCGATGTGCGCAAGGGGTTTGAGGGTGTGTTTCGGGCGTTGGAGAGGGGTCAGGAGACCGACAGCCGTTACTGGAAGCAGGGAGAGGGTAATGTGGTCCGTGTGATAGCCGGTCAGGGGGTGTGATTGTGTGATGCACAATACCGGGGAGTGTGACAGCCGGTACCGGGGGTGTTACAGCCGGACCGGGGGAAGTGACAGCCGGTACAGGGGGAGTGGACAGCAGATACACGGGGAGTGAAAGCCGATAACGGGCGGAGGAAGCCGGTACAGGGGGCTGTTGTGTGAAGCAGGTACCGGGGGGGCTGTGATGTGACAGCCGAGTACCGGGGGGTGTTTTGTGAAAGCCGGTACCCGGGGGTGTGTGACAGCCGGGACCGGGGGTATGACAGCCATACAGGGGGTGTGACAGCCGAGTACCGGGGGGAGTTATAGGCCAATACAGGGGTGGATCAGCGGAACGGGGGGGAGTTATAGCCATAACCGGGGGAGTGTAGCGGGTACCGGGGAGGAGTTAGAGCCAAACACGCGACGGGAGTGCCCTGGGGAGTAGAACCGCCGGGGTACCGGGGTGGGGTTGTGTTGTGTTGGTGAAGCCGGGTACCGGGTTGGATAGCCGGTTACGGGGGAGTTTATAAGCGGTTTACCGGGGGAGTATAGCCAATAATGGGGGTTTGTGTGCCGTAGCGGGGGACCGGGGTGATGCGTGATAGCCACAATACCGGGGGCCGGCTAGTAAACACGCAGGCGGGAGACGGTAACGGGCGTGACAGCCGCGAGGGGAGGAGACGGAGACGGTTCGCGGAGTGGCAAGTAGACGGGGGACTGACAGAAGGGGCGCAGGCCGAAGGAGGGGAGGACGGGAACGGGGGGAAGACGCAGGGTGGGAGACGGTAACGCTGGCGGTGCAAGCGCGGCGGGAGCACGGTAACGGGGGTGCAAAGCCGCAGCGGAGGTGACAGGTAACGGTGCGTGACAGCCGCAGGCGGGAGACGGTAACGGGGGCGTGACAGCCGCAGGCGGGAGACGGTAACGGGCGGACAGCCGCAGGCGGGGGGAGACGCGTAACAGGGGCGTGACAGCCGCAGGCGGGGAGACGGTAACAGGGGCGTGACAGACAGCAGGCGGGAGCCCGGTAACAGCGGGCGTTGACAGCCAGCAGGCGGGAGACGGGTAACAGGGGCGTGGACAGCCGCAGGCGGGAGACGGGTAACAGGGGCGTGACAGCGCAGGCGGGAGACGGTAACAGGGCGTGACAGCGCAGGCGGGAGACGGTAACAGGGGCGTGACAGCCGCAGGCGGGAGGGAACGGTAACAGGGGCGTGACAGCCGGCAGGCGGGAGACGGGTAACAGGGGCGTGACAGCCGCAGGCGGGCGACGGTAACACAGGCGGCGTGACAGCGCAGGCGGGAGGACGGTAACAGGGGCGTGACAGCCGCAGGCGGGAGACGGTAACAGGGGCGTGACAGCGGAAAGCGAGGCGGGAGAAAGGGGGCGTGAAACAGCAGGGGTGGGAGACGGTAAAGGGGCGGGGTCGGACAGCCGCAGGCGGGAGACGGTAACAGGGGGCGTGACAGCCGCAGGGGGAGGAGAACGGTAACAGGGGTGACAGCCGCAGGAGGGAGACGGGCGGTAAACAGGGGCGTGACAGCCGCAGGCCGGGGAGACGGTAACAGGGGCGTGACAGCCGCAGGCGGGCGAGAACAGGGAGTGATATGAGGCAAGGGGGCGGTAGACGGCAGCAGCAGGCGGGGAGACGGGGTAACGGGGTTGTAGTGTAGTAGACGATAATAACATACTTTTCTCATTGATTGGGGGGTCAGCGCCCGTAGAAATAGAGGTTACATCTCTGTATTGTATTGTATTGTATGTCTTTATTGATATAGGCCATTAATTGTACATAGCGCTTCACAGTAGTAATTACATGGGGTTAATCAAATAAGTTAATCTGTGATAGGGGTAATATATATATTCACTCACTCAGATACACGCCACCATATAACTATAAGAGCATAGAAATGTGCACACAATGCGTTTGACAGGTATACATGCACTCAAACGGATATTACATGTGCGGCACATTACGGGCACCTAGCACACACATGCATATACACAACAGCCTTAACACGTTACACACACACACACATGGTATACACGCACGACACACAAATGCATCTGACACACGTACCCAGTAATACACGCGCACACATATGTGTATGACACACACCGCATGACATTAAGAGGCAGAGATCTGAGATCTTGTGTAATAAATGGCTCATTCATTGCTCCACCGCCTACATCCCCGGGTCCTTTGTCTTGAACACAAACAAAATTAATCTGTATATACCCCACACCATCCAATGAGCCACGCGTTGTGCCGACCCATAATGCGTGGTTGTTCCGAAACCCCTATATAAACCAACACAATGGTAATATTTTACTACAATCCGTGTATTGGCTATGTCCTAACCGTATACAATCTAGTACAGACACGGGGGATACTGTGTATTACAGTCTCTCCCAGTATGAGTATGTCCTAACCATGTATCACATCCTAGTAACATGAAAGGGAGGATATCGTGTGTATTACAGTTCTCTACCAGTAATGAGTATGTCCTAACATGTATCAACATCCTAGTAACAGACACGGGAGGATATCTGTGTATTACAGTCTCTCCCAGTAATGGAGAGTCAACCATGTATCACATCTAGTAACAGACACGGGGGATATCGGGTATTACAGTCTCTCCCAGTAATGAGTATGTCCAACCATGTATCACAATCCTAGTAACAGACACGGAGGATATTGGTGTATTACAGTCTCTCCCAGTAATGAGTATGTCCTAACCATGTATCACTCCTAGTAACAGGGACACGGGAGGATATCTGTGTATTACAGTCTCTCCAGTAAGAGTATGTCCTAACCAGTATCACATCCTAGTAACAGACACGGGAGGATATCTGTGTATTACAGTTCTCCCTGTAATAGTAATGAGTATGTCCTAACCATGGATTCACATCCTAGTAACAGACACGGGAGGATATCTGTGTATTACAGTCTCTCCCAGTAAGAGTATGTCCTAACCATTGTATCACATCCTAGAACAGCACGAAGGAGGATATTGTGTATTTACAGTCTCTCCCAGTAATTAGTATGTCCTAACCATTTGTATCACATCCCTAGTAACACAGACACGGGAGGATATCTGTGTATTACAGTCTCATCCCAGTAATGAGTATGTCCTAACCATGTATCACATCCTAGTAACAGACACGGGAGGATTATCTGTGTATTACAGTCTCTCCCAGTAATGAGTATGTCCTAACCCGTATACATCCTAGTAACAGACACGGGAGGATATCTGTGTATTACAGTCTCTCCCAGTAATAGTATGTCCTAACCATGTATCACATCCTAGTAACAGACACGGGAGGATATCTGTGTATACAGTCTCTCCCAGTAATGAGTATGTCCTACCTAACCATGTATCACATCCTAGTAACAGACACGGGGGATCTGGATACGTCCTCCCAGTAATGAGTATGTCCTAACGTACCAGCCTAGTACAGACACGGGAGGAATCTGTGTATTACAGTCTCTCCCAGTAATGAGTATGTCCTATACCATGTACACATCCTAGTAACAGACACGGGCGGATATCTGTGTATTACAGGTCTCTCCCAGTAATGAGTATGTCCTAACCATGTATCCACATCCTCCACTTATTTCCCCCAGTATTTCCCCCCCTTCTGTCCCCTCCCCCCCCATTCCTCCACCACTTCTCTCACGAACCCCTCTCTGCACCGTCTTTTGTTTGTCCTTCCCCTCTAACATCCTAGTAACAGAAACGGGAGGATATCTTGTATTACAGTCTCTCCCAGTAATGAGATGTCATAACCATGTATCACATCCTAGTAACCGAACACGGGAGGATATCTGTGTATTACAGTCTCTCCCAGTAATGAGTATGTCCTAACATGTATCACATCTGTAAACAGGACACGGGAGGATATCTGTATTACAGGCTCTCCCAGTAATGAGTGTGTCTAACCATGTATCACATCATAGTAAAAGAAACGGGGAGGATTCTGTGTATTACAGTCTCTCCCAGTAATGAGTATGTCCTAACATGTATCACATCCTAGTGTAACCCGACACGGGAGGATATCTGTGTACTACAGTCTCTCCAGTAATGAGTATGTCCTAACCAGTATTCAATCCTAGTAAACAGACACGGAGGATATCTGTGTATTACAGTCTCTCCCAGTATATGAGTATGTCCTAACCATGTATCACACTAGTAACAGACAGGGAGAGACGTGTATAGGAACAGTCCTCCCACATGATGTATGTCCTAACCATGTATCACTCTAGTAACAGCACGGGAGGATATCTGTGTATACGTTCTCCCAGTAATGAGTATGTCCAACCATGTATCACATCCTAGTAACAGGACCGGGAGGATATCTGTGTATTACAGTCTCTCCCAGTATAATGATATGTCCTAGCCATGTATCACATCTACGTAAGTAAACAGGAAGGAGGATACTGGTATTACAGTCTCTCCCAGTAATGTATGTCCTAACATGTTCACATCCTAGTAACCAGGACAAGGGAGGATTATGTGTATTACAGTCTCTCCAGTAATTAGTAGTCACTACACAGGTATCGCAATCAGTAAACGACACGGGAGGTAATCTGTGTATTACGTCTCTCCCTCAGTAATGAGATCTGTCCTAACCAGTATCACATCCTAGTAAACAAAGACACGGATCCTCCCGTGTCTGTTACTAGGATGTGATACATGGTTAGGACATACTCATTACTGGGAGAGACTGTAATACACAGATATCCTCAGTCCACTTTGGAAGTTGAATCCCTTCATCCGACAATGGAACGGCCTCTAGAGTAGGAGGCCGACACCTCAACAAGTCCCAACTGAGCAAGGAGGAAGCCAATCCTCTTATCACCCTGGCCGGCATCACACATCGCTACTTTGTTGGTGCGGCCACTACACGAACAAATCATGAATCAGGGAGACACTTCACGAAGGAGCTATTAGGGCGGGGGCATTTAGGGTCGTTGGCATGACATGGAAAAGGTGCGTGGCCAGTAGTAGTCTCCACAAATATGTTAGGTGCCATGCTGCGAAGGCAAAAGCCCAAGACCAAAGGATGGCAGATTTTACCTATGACACAGACTTACTACAGAACCCCCCTTTACCTATGTCAGGACTCGAGTATTTGGCCCTGAATGGTCATTCTCACGAGAACTAGAGGACGGCCTAGCAAAACAGCAAACGATGGGCGGTACTCTGTCACCTGCTATGAGCACGTGAGCTATTAACACATACGAGATTAATAGAATCTATGGATGCTTTTCAAGTTCATAAATGCCCCTCAGAAGATTCTTTGCAGTCAGAGGACCAGTTAAAACAAATACGCTCGGATTGCGGGGGGCACAAATTTTGTTTGGAGCAATGTAAGGAATTACAAATAACACTAACAGATAATAGAAAACAATAGTATCCAAAGATACCATGCGGACCAAGAGTGCACGTGCGACATTTCAACCATCCTCACTCCTCTCACATGGCGGAGCATGCGAAAGACATGATCGGGGTGGTCCAGGCGTTCTTGGACTCTATTGAGCTGAAACCCGATTTAACTCGACTAACCACGTGCTTGTTAACCACATTCATGGCCGAATATCAGCGGATAATCAATTCTAGTATTTGATTCCAGTGTCAAACAGATCCAGAATCGCCAGGTATTTGACACCAGCCATGCTGCCTAACCGGAAGTAGGGAACATCCCCACCAAAGTCGGAAGGTTTTTCACTATAAGATATGTACAACGAACAGTGGAGAAGGTGTGCAGGCGCTTGGACCAACACATTTTGGGATATCGTGGAGACGCCGAAGAATCTGGTTGACACTCCAAAAAACGCCATAAATGGCAACGGTTTAAACCGTATCCAAAGTAGGAGATTGTGGTTCTGTTGAAGGACAAACACGGGGGTGTCAAGAAACGACTGGCCAAGGGACTTATTATCAAACCATCCCAAGTGAAGATGAAAAAGGGTCCGCAAAAATGGAAGTTAGGATGACCCAGACTGGGATCTTAAAACCTTTTTTAAGAACTCCATCACCGAGAGACTATCCTCCAAGGCCCAAATCGGCCTTAACAAGGAAGAGAACTGACTACCAGTGTCTGTGGACTCCGAGAAGAGACATTGTGGTGCATCAAGCTAACCTAGAGCTGTGCATTACACCTACCTACCGAGATGGCAAAGGACTTAAGCTGGTGGTACCGGCCGGTATCCCATCGTTGTGGACATGAAACTTTGCATGTTCTGTTATGTTATTGCACATATGTTCCAAATATACCAGAATAGAATATAGTGGTATCTACAGAGAACCGAGTGAGGGGGAGGTCATGGAACTAGATTTCATATTCCTCGGTCTCTTCCTTTAGTTTATGGGATTCCATCTCTCCCTTTTTAGTTGCCTGTCATTTTCCCCTGTAACAGCAGCAGCTGTGTGAGAGAAAATTGCCACATTATTGCATACATGTTGTGGCTCCATTAGAATTTAAGTGAGTTGAGTTGCTATAGCAGCCCCAGCCTTTCTCTCAAATGATAGTCTGACTGTCTACCCCTCTGCCTCTGCCACACAGATGGTTTCTGTACCCAGGCTATCTTGCTACAAATAATCATTGGGGACTCCTTTTCCACCATCCATCTGGAGGAGTGACGTACCCTGCTGTAACTTGCTGTAGTGGTTAGATTACCTTTTCACCTGCCCTTAACACCAAGACCACAGAGAGCGGCATTATCTCAACACCAACATCTTTAACAAGTAGTGCCTGTCTTTACCCTGCCTTGCCCTCAATAAAGTGAAGAAGAAAAGAAAAGATAATGACCTGTTGTGCTTGTTGAAAAAGAGGGCCGAGTTGAAACTCTTCAGGGCTAATCATCCCCTTCATGACCTGGCCTTCAGAAATAGTGGGATAAGGAGAGGGAGAGGGGGAGGAATGAGGGAGAGGGATACGTATGGGGGGATCTTTAAGGAGGGGGATTGGGAGAGGGGGATAAGGAGGGGGGAGGGGGATAAGAGTATGTGGGATAAGGGAGGGTTGAGTGGGGATAAGGAGGGAGAGGGGGATACGATATGGGGGGATAAGAAGAGGGGAGGGGGGGAAAGAAAGGAGGGGGGATTAAGGGGAGGGGACGAGGGGGCATAGGATAAGATATTATGGGGGGATAAGCAGGGGGCGGGGGGAGGGGTGATAAGGAGGGGGAGGGGGATAGTAAGAGGGGAGGGGGGAATAAGATGGATATGGGGGGGATAAGGAGGGGGGATAAGGTAGGGAGAGGGGGAGAAGGAGGGGTGATAAGGGGAAAGGAGGGGAGAGGGTGGATAAGATATGGGGGGGATAAGGAAGTGGGAGGGGGGATAAGGCAGGGGAGAGGGGGATATTATAAGATATGGGCGGGATAAGCAGGGGGAGGGGGGAACGGAGGCGGCACGACAAGGGGCGGGAGGCGGGAGCAGGAGGCGGGAAGGGGGAAGAAAGACCTAGGAGGGCGTAGCGGAGGACGAAGGAGCGGCGAGACTCGGCACGAGGGCGGCGCTTTCTGAGAAGGAGTGGGGAGGCGGGAAGAGAAGGAGTGGGAGCCTAGGGGACTGAAAGGAGCAGGGGGCGTACGAGGAGGACTGGGGGAGGGAGGGGAAGAAGAGCGGTTACGATGGGCGGGGAGAAGGAGGGGGCCCGGCGCGTGGGTCCGAGTGGGAGGCCATCTGTGGGGGGCGGTCGTGGGCGAGGGGTGGGCGGGGGGATTAAGCTGGGGGGGGGATTAAGGAGGGGGTAAAGGGGGGTGATATATTTAAGGGAGGGGGAGGGGGGATAGGGGGGGGGAGAGGGGGGATGGGGGATAAGATATGGGGGGGGGATAAGGGAGGGGGAGAGGGGGATAGATATGGGGGATACGGAGGGGGAGAGGGGGATAAGAATGGGGGGGGGATAAGGGGGGGAAGAGGGGATAAGATAGGGGGGATGATAAGGAGGGGAGGAGGGGGATAAGATATGGGAGGTGAGAGAGTGGGGATTAAGATATGGGGGGATAAGGAGGGGACGAGGGGGGGAAGAAGACCCCAGAGGGGTGGGGCCAGAAGGAGGGGGAGTAGGCGGAGAAGAGGGGGCGGAGAAGGACGGCTGTGCGGGAGGGATCATCAAGGAGGGAGAGAGGGGGAGACAGAGAGGGGGGGGATATAAGGAGGGGAAGCAGAGGGGGGGATAAGATTATGGGGCGATGAGGGGGAGAGGGGGATAAATGATAAGATATGGGGGGAGATAAGGAGGGGAGGGAAGACAGAGGGGGATAAGCTATGGGGGGGATAACGTATGGGGGGGAGGGGGGATAAGATATGGGGGGATAAGGCGGGGTAGAGAGGGATAAGAAGTGCGGGGGATAAGGAGGGGGAGAGAGGGAAAGATATGGGGGGGAGGGGGGGGAATAAGATATGGGGGATAAGGAGGGGGAGAGGGGGATAAGGCGGGGAGAGAGGGGGCTAGAGGGGGATAAGATATGGGGGAAGGGGGGTAGTAAGTATGGGGGGGATTAAGGAGGGGGGAGAGGGGGGATAGGAGGGAGAGGAGGCTAAGATATGGGGGGAGAGGGGGGAAGATAGGGGGGGGATAAGGAGAGGGAAAGAGACGATTGTGGGGGAGGGGGGGGAAATGGTTTTCAGACATTCTCCCTGTGCATTCACACAGGACCTACAACTCCCATGATGCTCTGCTCCCTGATACGCCCAACCCCAATTTTAGCGGGCTCTGTCATTTGTCCACCCTACGTAATGTAAATAAAGCTACATTGGGTTAAAAAAAAAAGAAAAAGAAACCAAACAGAGGGGAAACCGGAACAAAGGAATAATCCGGGGGCGGCATATTGGTGGTGGAGTGGGATAAGCGATGTGCGCAAGGGGTTTGAGGGTGTGTTTCGGGCGTTGGAGAGGGGTCAGGAGACCGACAGCCGTTACTGGAAGCAGGGAGAGGGTAATGTGGTCCGTGTGATAGCCGGTCAGGGGGTGTGATTGTGTGATGCACAATACCGGGGAGTGTGACAGCCGGTACCGGGGGTGTTACAGCCGGACCGGGGGAAGTGACAGCCGGTACAGGGGGAGTGGACAGCAGATACACGGGGAGTGAAAGCCGATAACGGGCGGAGGAAGCCGGTACAGGGGGCTGTTGTGTGAAGCAGGTACCGGGGGGGCTGTGATGTGACAGCCGAGTACCGGGGGGTGTTTTGTGAAAGCCGGTACCCGGGGGTGTGTGACAGCCGGGACCGGGGGTATGACAGCCATACAGGGGGTGTGACAGCCGAGTACCGGGGGGAGTTATAGGCCAATACAGGGGTGGATCAGCGGAACGGGGGGGAGTTATAGCCATAACCGGGGGAGTGTAGCGGGTACCGGGGAGGAGTTAGAGCCAAACACGCGACGGGAGTGCCCTGGGGAGTAGAACCGCCGGGGTACCGGGGTGGTTGTGTTGGATGTGGTGATAGCCGGGTAACCGGGTTGCGATAGCCCGGTAAGGGGGCAGTTTATAAGACGGTTTCCGGGGGAGTTATAGCCAATAATGGGGGCTTGTGTGCCGGTAGGGGGGACCGGGGTGTGTGGTGATAGCCCAATACCGGGGGCCGCGTCGTAGTAAAACAGCGCAGGCGGGAGACGGTGTAACGGGCGTGACAGCCGCGGGAGGGAGGAGACGGTCTTGACGGGTAAGCAAGGACGGGGGAGACCGTAAGGGGGCTACAGGCGAAGGAGGGAGGACGGGAACGGGGGGAGACGCAGGACGGGGGATGACGGTAACGGCGGGCGTGAAAGACCGCAGGCGGGAGGCACGGTAACGGGGACGTGCAAAGCCGAAGCGGGAGGAGACGGATAACGGGGCGTGACAGCCGCAGGCGGGAGACGGTAACGGGGCGTGACAGCCGCAGGCGGGAGACGGTAACGGGGCGTGACAGCCGCAGGCGGGAGACGGTAACGGGGCGTGACAGCCGCAGGCGGGAGACGGTAACAGGGGCGTGACAGACAGCAGGCGGGAGCCCGGTAACAGCGGGCGTTGACAGCCAGCAGGCGGGAGACGGGTAACAGGGGCGTGGACAGCCGCAGGCGGGAGACGGGTAACAGGGGCGTGACAGCGCAGGCGGGAGACGGTAAAGGGCGTGACAGCCGCAGGCGGGAGACGGTAACAGGGGCGTGACAGCCGCAGGCGGGAGACGGTAACAGGGGCGTGACAGCCGCAGGCGGGAGACGGTAACAGGGGCGTGACAGCCGCAGGCGGGAGACGGTAACACAGGCGGCGTGACAGCGCAGGCGGGAGGACGGTAACAGGGGCGTGACAGCCGCAGGCGGGAGACGGTAACAGGGGCGTGACAGCGGAAAGCGAGGCGGGAGAAAGGGGGCGTGAAACAGCAGGGGTGGGAGACGGTAAAGGGGCGGGGTCGGACAGCCGCAGGCGGGAGACGGTAACAGGGGGCGTGACAGCCGCAGGGGGAGGAGAACGGTAACAGGGCGTGACAGCCGCAGGAGGGAGACGGGCGGTAAACAGGGGCGTGACAGCCGCAGGCCGGGGAGACGGTAACAGGGGCGTGACAGCCGCAGGCGGGAGAGAACGGGAGTAATACCGCAGGCAGGGGGCCGGTAGACGGCGCAGCAGGCGGGGAGACGGGGTAACGGGGTTGTAGTGTAGTAGACGATAATAACATACTTTTCTCATTGATTGGGGGGTCAGCGCCCGTAGAAATAGAGGTTACATCTCTGTATTGTATTGTATTGTATGTCTTTATTGATATAGGCCATTAAGTGTACATAGCGCTTCACAGTAGTAATTACATGGGGTTAATCAAATAAGTTAATCTGTGATAGGGGTAATATATATATTCACTCACTCAGATACACGCCACCATATAACTATAAGAGCATAGAAATGTGCACACAATGCGTTTGACAGGTATACATGCACTCAAACGGATATTACATGTGCGCACATTACGGGCACCTAGCACACACATGCATATACACAACAGCCTTAACACGTTACACACACACACACATGGTATACACGCACGACACACAAATGCATCTGACACACGTACCCAGTAATACACGCGCACACATATGTGTCTGACACACACCGCATGACATTAAGAGGCAGAGATCTGAGATCTTGTGTAATAAATGGCTCATTCATTGCTCCACCGCCTACATCCCCGGGTCCTTTGTCTTGAACACAAACAAAATTAATCTGTATATACCCCACACCATCCAATGAGCCACGCGTTGTGCGACCCATCATGCGTGGTCTGTTCCGAAACCCCTATATAAACCAACACAAAATGGTTAATATTTGTACTACAATACCGTGTCAGTACTTGGCTATGTCCTAACCCCGTATAACAATCTAGTAACAGACACGGGAGGATTACTGTGTATTACAGTCTCTCCCAGTAATGAGTATGTCCTAACCATGTAATCACATCCTAGTAACAGAAACGGGGGATATCTGTGTATTACAGTCTCTCCCAGTAATGAGTATGTCCTAACATGTATCAACATCATAGTAACAGACACGGGAGGATATCTGTGTATTACAGTCTCTCCCAGTAAGGAGAGTCCAACCATGTATCACATTCTAGTAACAGACACGGGGGATATCGGTGGTATTACAGTCTCTCCCAGTAATGAGTATGTCCTAACCATGTATCACAATCCAGTAACAGACACGGAGGATATTGGTGTATTACAGTCTCTCCCAGTAATGAGTATGTCCTAACCATGTATCACATCCTATAACAGGGACACGGGAGGATATCTGTGTATTACAGTCTCTCCCAGTAATGAGTATGTCCTAACCAGTATCACATACCTAGTAACAGACACGGGAGGATATCTGTGTATTACAGTTCTACCATGTAATAGTAATGAGTAGGTCCTAACCATGGATTCACATCCTAGTAACAGACACGGGAGGATATCTGTGTATTACAGTCTCTCCCAGTAAGAGTATGTCCTAACCATTGTATCACATCCTAGGAAACAGGACAGGAGGATATCTGTGTATTTACAGTCTCTCCCAGTAATTAGTATGTCCTAACCATGTATCACATCCCTAGTAACACGACACGGGAGGATATCTGGTATTACAGTCTCTCCCAGTAAGGAGTATGTCCTAACCATGTATCACATCCTAGTAACAGACACGGGAGGATATCTGTGTATTACAGTCTCTCCCAGTAATGAGTATGTCCTAACCCGTATCACATCCTAGTAACAGACACGGAGAGGATATTGTGTATTACAGTCTCTCCCAGTAACTAGTATGTCCTAACCATGTATCAACATCCTAGTAACAGACACGGGAGGATATCTGTGTATTACAGTCTCTCCCAGTTAATGAGTATGTCTACCTAACCAGTATCACATCCTAGTAACAAGACACGGGAGGAATCTGTGATTACACGTCTCTCCCAGTAATGAGTATGTCCTAACCAGTATCACCAGCCTATACAGACACGGGAGGATATCTGTGTATTACAGTCTCTCCAGTAATGAGTATGTCACCATGTATTCACATCCTAGTAACAGACCGGGAGGATATCTGTATATTACAGGTCTCTCCCAGTAATGAGTATGTCAAACCATGTATCACATCCTACTTACCCGAATTTTTTGAACTATTACACTTCTCTTACAGACTCTCCTGAGTATGTTTGTACCTTTCTAACATCCTAGTAACAGACACGGGAGGATATCTGTGTATTTACAGTCTCTCCCAGTAATGAGTATGTCCTAACCATGTCTCACATCCTAGTAAACAGACACGGGAGGGAATCTGTGTATTACAGTCTCTCCCAGTAATGAGTATGTCCTAACCATGTATCACATCCTAGTAAACAGACACGGGAGGATATCTGTGTATACAGGCTCTCCCAGTAATGAGTATGTCCTAACCATGTTTATCACATCATAGTAACAGAACGGGAGGATATCTGTGTTACAGTCTCTCCCAGTAATGAGTATGTCCTAACATGTATCACATCCTAGTGTAACCGACACGGGAGGATATCTGTGTATTACAGTCTCTCCAGTAATGAGTATGTCCTAACCAGTATCACATCCTAGTAACAGACACGGGAGATATCTGTGTATTACAGTCTCTCCCAGTATATGAGTATGTCCTAACCATGTATCACATCCTAGTAACAGACAGGGAGGATTAGGAAGGCAACAGTCCCCCACATGATTGTATGTCCTAACCATGTATCACTCTAGTAAACGACACGGGAGGATATCTGTGTATACCGTCTCTCCCAGTAATGAGTATGTCCTAACCATGTATCACATCCTAGTAACAGAACCGGGAGGATATCTGTGTATACAGTCTCTCCCAGTATAATGATTGTCCTACCATGTATCACTCTCTAGTAACGGACACGGAGGATACTGGCTATTACAGTCTCTCCCAGTAATCGTATGTCTAACATGTATCACTCCTATAAACCAGGGACAAGGGAGATTATTTGTGTATTTACAGTCTCTACCAGAATTAGTAGTCCTAACAGGTATCGCAATCCAGTAACAGACGGGAGGATAACATACTCATTACTGGGAGAGACTGTAATACACAGATATCCTCCCGTGTCTGTTACTAGGATGTGATACATGGTTAGGACATACTCATTACTGGGAGAGACTGTAATATACAGATATCCTCCCGTGTCTGTTACTAGGATGTGATACATGGTTAGGACATACTCATTACTGGGAGAGACTGTAATACACAGATATCCTCCCGTGTCGGTTACTAGGATGTGATACATGGTTAGGACATACTCATTACTGGGAGAGACTGTAATACACAGATATCCTCCCGTTTCTGTTACTAGGATGTGATACATGGTTAGGACATACTCATTACTGGGAGAGACTGTAATACACAGATATCCTCCCGTGTCTGTTACTAGGATGTGATACATGGTTAGACATACTCCTTACTGGAGAGCTGTAATACACAGTATCCTCCCGTGTCCGGTTACTATGGATGTGATACATGGTTAGGACATATCTATTACTGGGAGAGACTGTAATACACAGATATCCTCCCGTTTCTTTACATGATGTGATTACATGTGGACATACTCATTACTGGGAGAACTGTAATACAAGATATCCTCCCGTTTCGGTTACTAGATGTGATACATGGTTAGAACATCCTAATACTGGGAGAGACTGTAATACAAATATCCTCCCGTGTCTGTTACTAGGATGTGATACATGGTTGGAACATACTCATTACTGGGAGAGACTGTAATACACAGATCGATGGCGAGACGGAGAGGTACAGCTGCGGAAGTGAAATTTAAAGGACGTCGTTTAATCTTTACAAGAAGATGGTAGGCAAGGCCGGGAGATAACTGGAGTTACGGACGAAGAGAGGGGGATACTGGTTAGGACATACTCATACTGGGAGACTGTAATACACAGAATCCTCCCGTGTCTGTTACTAGGATGTGATACATGGCTAGGACATACTCATTACTGGGAGAGACTGTAATACACAGATATCCTCCCGTGTCTGTTACTAGGATGTGATACATGGTTAGGACATACTCATTACTGGGAGAGACTGTAATACACAGATATCCTCCCGTGTCTGTTACTAGGATGTGATACATGGTTTAGGACATACTATTACTACTGGGAGAGACTGTATACACAGATATCCTCCCGTGTTTTACTAGGAGTGATACATGGTTAGGACATACTATTACTGGGAGAGACTGTAATACACAGATATCCTCCCGTGTCTGTTACTAGGGATGTGATAACCTGGTTAGGACAATCTCTTACTCTATACTCATTACACGGTGGAGAGACTGTAATACACAGATATCCTCCCGTGTCTGGTTACGAGGATGTGATACATGGTTAGGACCTACTCATTACTGGGATGAGACTGTAATACACAGATATCCTCCCGTTTCTGTTACTGGGATGTATACATGGTTAGGACATACTCCTTACTGTGAGAGACGTCTACACAGATATCCTCCTCCCGTGTCTGTTACTAGGATGTGATACATGGTTAGGACATACTCATTACTGGGAGAGACTGTAATACACACGATATCCTCCCGTGTCTGTTACTAGGAATGTGATACATGGTTAGGACATACTCTTACTATTACTGGGAGAGACTGTAATAACACGATATCCTCCCGTGTCTGTTACTAGGATTGATACATGGTTAGGACATACTCATTACTGGGAGAGACTGTATACACAGATAGCCCCCGTGTTCTGTTACTAGGATGTGATACATGGTTAGGACATACTCATTACTGGGAGAGACTGTAATACACAATATATCCTCCCGTGTCTGTTATTAGTGATGGTGATACATGGTTTAGGACCATACTATTACTGGGAGAAGCGTTAATCAACACAGATACCTCCCCGTGTCCCTGTTACTGTAGTGATACTATACAATAGGTTAGACATACTCATTACGGGAGAGACTGTAATCCAATACACATGATATCCCCGTGTCTGTTACCTGAGGATGTGATCATGGTTAGGGACATACTCAATTACTGAGAGAACTGTAAATACACACGATATCCTCCCGTTGCCTGTACTAGGAGTTGATACATGGTTAGGACATACCAATTACTACAGGTATTGTAGTACAAATATTAACCATTTGTGTTGGTTTATATAGTGGGGTTTCGGAGACACACACGCATGATGGCGTCAGGCACACGCGTGGGCTCATTGGATGGTGTGGGGTATATACAGATTTATTTTGTTTGTGTTCAAGACAAAGGATCCCGGGGATGTAGGCGGTGGAGCAATGAGATGAGCCATTTATTACACAGGATCCAGATCTGCCTCTTAATGTCATGCGTGTGTGTGTCAGACACATATGTGTGCGCGTGTATATACGTGGGTACGTGTGTCAGATGCAGTTGTGCGTGCGTGTATACATGTGTGTGTGTGTGTACGTGTTAGAGGCTGTTGTGTATATGCATGTGTGTGCTAGGTGCCCGTATGTATGCACATGTATATCCGTGTGAGTGCATGTATACCTGTCAAACGCAATTGTGTGCACATTTCTATGCTCTTATAGTTTATGGTGGCGTGTATCTGAGTGAGTGAATATATATATATACACCTATCACAGATTACTTATTTGATTACCCCATGTATTACTACTGTGAAGCGCTATGTACATTAATGGCGCTATATAAATAAAGACATACAATACAATACAATACAGAGATGTAACCTCTGATTTATCAGGGGCGCTGACCCCCAGATCAATGAGAAAAGTGATGTTATTATCGTCTACTACACCCCGTTACCGTCTCCCGCCTGCGGCTGTCACGCCCCGTTACCGTCT
>WSYH01018721.1:0-10800 GCA_036426205.1 Ascaphus truei
TAGAAAAAATTCAGGCCTTTTTCCTGGCTGTGATTGATGCCGGGGGTCTCCGGAGCTGATACCATTAATACCAGCACCGGAGGCCCCCGGCATGCATCCGAGGCAGGAAAAATGCATTTAATGCCCACTTCATTACCTTAGCGGCTAACCGCTAAGGCAATGAAGGGGTTAAGCCGCTGTGCCAGGTTTATTGTGGGTAGCAGGGGTGGGTGAAGGGGGTATTGTGTGTGTGTGTCCTGTCTGTGTGTGTGTGTCCTGTCTGTGTGTGTGTCCTGTCTGTGTGTGTGTGTGTGTGTCCTGTCTGTGTGTGTGTCCTGTCTATGTGTGTGTCCTGTCTGTGTGTGTGTCATAGGAGGAGAGGTATGAGGAGGGAGAGATATGAGGATCTGAGGGGAAGGTATGAGGAGGGGGAGATATGAGGAGCTGAGGGGAAGGCATGGGGAGGTGGAGATATGAGGAGCTGAGGGGAAGGCATTGGGAGGGGGAGATATGAGGAGCTGAGGGGATGGGGAAGGTATGGGGAAGGTATGAGGAGGGATGGGGAAGGTATGAGGAGGGATGGGGAAGGTATGTGGGGGGGTATGAGGAGGAAAGGAGGAGGGATGGGGGAGGGATGGGGAGGTATGAGGAGGGGAGGGATGAGGGAGATATAAGAGGAGGGCAGGAGGAGATATGAGGAGGGGCGAGGGAGATATTAGGATATATGAGGAGGGGTGGGGGAGGTATGAGGAGGGGCGGGGGAGATAGTAGGAGATATGGGGTGAAGAGGGGGAGATATGGGGTGAGGAGGGGTGGAGGATATGAGGAGGGGAGGGTGAAATATGAGGACGGGGAGGAGGAGGTATTAGGAGATATGAGACAGGGAGGGGGAGATAAGGAGGGCAGGAGGAGATATGAGATCTGGCAGGGGAGATATTGGTAGATATGAGGAAGGGAGTTATGAGGTGGTGAGGGGGAGATGTGATTATGGGTGAGGAAGAGATATGAGGAGGGTAGGAGGAGGTATGAGGAGGGATGGGGGAGATATGAGGGGGGAAGATATGTGGAGGGGAGGTATATGGAGAGGTGGGGGAGGTATGAGGGGAGGAGAAGAGGGGGATGTATAAGGAGAGGGGGAAGAATGAGGAGGGGAGGGGGAGGTATGAGGAGGAAGGTATGAGGAGAGGAGGGGGAAGTATGAGGAGGGGAGGGGATGTGTGTGTTTGTTACTGTGTGTGTTTGTGTGTGTGTGTGCTTGTGTGTCACTGTGTGTGCACGTATATTGTGGAGGGAGGTTGAGTGTGGGGAGGGGAGAAAAATACGTGGGGGAGTAAGAGAGAGGGGGGAAGGAATGGGTGACTGGGGAGTGTGAGGTGGGGTGAGAGTTAGGAGGTGTGTGAGAAGGGGGATTCTAGCATGGCTGCCGAAACGTGGGTAGGGAGCCCCGGTGGAAATGTTGTTCCTGGGCCCCAGGAAAGTTGTCTGCAGCCTTGCATGGCAGTAATGTCACTGACATGACAGTGACTGCCACGAGGAGAGCAAGAGACCCTATTTTGCAAAGTGTAATATACACACAAGGTGAGGAATGTCACATTTTTAAAAGTCTTAATTTTAATTAATGCCTACATTTTTTTAATTTAATTTTAATGTGTCAATTAATTATTTATTTAATTTTAATTTGTTAATTATTTAAATTTTAATTAATCTCTTCATTATTTATAAACACACAAACACACACTGCAGAGCGCACCTCCTATACACACAAACACACTGCAGCCCCCACCAATGGGACGCATTATGGTGCCGAGGCATCACGTGATGCCACATTGTCATGGCAACATGTCACCGCCTGACATCAGTGTCACGTTGTCATGGCAATGAGGTGCGTCACGTGATGTAATTTGTTTTATAAATATTTTTTTATTTTGTCCCGGTTTTTCATTTTGAAAATCTGGTCACCCTAAGTGGAAGGTCCCTTTAAAATATTATTTTTTTTTCTTCCAAATGTGCCCATCCCATCTTCATCTCCTATTGATTTCATTCAAAAGGTTCCCATCAATTATAATATGCCAGCTAATATAAACAGAGTCTTCAACTTCTTCTTGTTCTATTCCATTTATTTAGATTTTTACAGACTTGACACATTTGTTAATCAATTTGGTATTATGGAAATGTATATGGAAGCCCACATTCTTACTTGCTTTGGTGAGTTCTCCAATTTTATTGCTGGAAGTCTTCTAGACTTGTTGCAAAAATAAAAAGTTAATCAGAAAATTGAAGGTGACTCAAATATTCACTGTTGATTTTGATTCCTTTTTCTAACCAATCTAATGTATGGAACAATTCTTCAATGTTGCTGTGAAAAGCTTTGGTGAGATGGTGTCTCCCTGTCGCACTCCCTAGTTGATCCTTATCTTGCTTTTACCTTTGTATAATCTACTGGTTAATATGGCATTCTTGAAAATGTACTCTTCAACACATTTGGCTTGTAAATGCATCTAGGACCACTGAGACGTAGACAGACTAAAATGCTTGTCCATAATCTACGAATCCTAAAATGAGTGATAGATTGTATTCATTACTTTGGGAAATCCCATCTTGCTTTACTTGGATGTGGTCCATTGTGTTGTATCCACTGCACAATCTAGGCTGGCTAAAGTCCAGGGTCTGTTGATGTTGATTAGTAAGGAACTTCATAAAAATCTTGTAAATCATTGGAAGTAGACCGATTGATCTGTAGTTCTTGAGGTCTTCTTTGTCTCTTGTATTGTGTGTGAGGATAATGATGGCATTATTCAATTGTTCTGGGATTATCTTGTTTTTAAAGTAAAGTATGTAAAAGGTTTTGCAAGGACTTTTTCTAGTTCTTCCCCAGCTTCTATCAAAATTTCAGTTGCAAGTCCATCTTCGCTGATAGCCTTCCCATTCAAAATGGATTCTAATGCTTTCGACACTTCAAGTATGCATCATTGGTGGTTTCTACTCTCTTGTCCCCCAAGGGATAATTCCCTGTGTTATCTGTGTTCACATACAATTTTATGTAGAAGTACTCTACTCTCTTTATGATACATGCACAGTCTTATTGTTGATCCATTGTCTTGTTTGAGTGCAAAGATTTGCTTCTTTCCAACTATAGGTCATTGCGTTGACTTCTTTAAACTTTTGTTCTCTTCAATAGTCTTTTTCACCATATCACAGTACATTTTCACATTTGTGGATTGTCATGCACAGCTCTGCATATTTAATTTGTATGCTTGTGTTTTGGGATTGCTTAATTTCTTGTAGCCCCTTCATTTATTGTTTTGTCTCATCAAAATGTTCTTATCCTATATTTTGTTAGCAATTCCTCCATTTTTTTCTGCACTTTTAACTACAATCTTCATAAATTTTTCATAATTGTTTTTTAAAGTGTTCCCATACTGTACACTTTGAGCAAGCTGAAGCAATTTTTTGTTTAAAATTCTCTGCTGTTATTCTTGAGGTTATTGATGTTAATTGTTTTTATCTTCCTGTTAATCAGTTTGTTCATTTTATGTTTGAATTCTTCAGGAAAAATGTATTTGTGATGTCTTCACATTTTGTATATTCTACCAATCTGTCCCCCTTTTCATTCCTGTTACCATAGCCAAACATGCAAATTGATACTTAGGGCCTCATGCAGTAAGCAGTGAAAAGGCACTTCTCGCCTGTTTCCCGCCAAAAATGCCTACCCCTATTCAGTAAGGGGCGAGAAAGTGGCGAGAATAAAAAAAAACGCCAGTTTTTGTGGCAGTTTTTTTTCCGCTATTGGCGAGGCGAGAAGGCACTTTTCGCCTAAAATAGACATGTTTTCCGCCACGCTGTATTCTAGTAGTGGCGAGTAGCTTTGCGCCGCTATTCGCCACTCTAGAATGGCGTTTTTATGCCGAATCAGCCACGGCAAAAAAAGTTGGCTAGTTGATGGTGAGAGGCTGCTGATGAGTGGCGGATCGGCACTTAGAAAAAATTCTGGATTTTTCCTGGCTGGGATTGATGCCAGGGGTCTCTTGCGCTGATACCATTAATACCAGCACCGGAACCCCCCGGCATGCATCCGAGGCAGGAAAAATGCTTTTAAAGGCCACTTCATTACCTTAGCGGCTAACCGCTAAGGCAATGAAGGGGTTAAGCCGCCGTGCCAGCTTTATTGTGGGTAGCGGGGGTGGGTGAAGGGGGTATTTTGCCCTTGTTGTTTGTTTAGGGCTTGCGGGGGGTTGCGGGTGCGCTTAACCCCTTCATGACCGTAGCGGTTAATACCGCTATGGTCATGAAGGGGTTAAACCCTCCCGCTACCTACCCACAAGCCCTAAACAAACCACCGTTGGGGCTAATACCCCCTTCACCCACCCCCGCTACCCACAATAAAAATTAAACACACAAAACAGCCCCACACTAAATAAATATATATATATATATATATACACATATATATATTACACCAACAACACCTATACCCCCTAACATACAGTATAGTAATGGGCACAATTACTATTATCCACAAATGGATAATAATGAATGTGCCCATTTAAAATACATAGAGAACAATAAATACATTAAATACATATAGCACTCACCCTTGTCCGGCTGCCACGATGAAGGCCATCCTCATCTTCATCCTGCTAATGCCCCATCCGCTTCTGCAAAACAGAAACAAGAATAAAAACATCCAATGTAATGTCCCCTAACCCCTTAATCACCGTAGCGGTTAATAACCGCTACAGTCATTAAGGGGTTAACCCACCATCACCCACATACCCTACCCCACTACCCCCACACCCCATGAGGCCTAACGACCCTCACCCACTACCCAAAAGGGAGGCCTACCCACATACCCTTGGGGCCAATACCTCCTCCCCCCACCCCAACACATACAGTACAATTATATGCCAAACAACTATTATCCAGATAGGGATAATACATTGTTTGGCCATTATTAAACACAATAACTAGCATAGTAAAATAAAGAAAATTCTACTGACCTCATCAATAAGAAGGCCCCGTCGCCAGCATCATCCTTGTGGTCCGTTGCCAAAATAATACATAGCCAATACATTGCAATGACATTCACATATCAATGAACCCCTTAATCACCTTATCGTGTACTAACCGCTACGGTGATTAAGGGTTTAGGGGACATTACATTGGAAGTTTTTATTCTTGTTTCTGTTGTGCAGAAGCGGATGGGTCATGGGCAGGATGAAGATGAGGATGGCCTTCATCGTGGCTGCCGGACATGGGTGAGTGCTATATGTATTTAATGTATTTATTGTTCTTTATGTATTTTAAATGGGCACATTAACTATTATCCATTTGTGGATAATAGTAATGTTGCCCATTACTGTATTGTATGTTGTGTATTGCAATGTTTATTGGGGGCAATTGTCCCCAATATACATGCTATTATGCGTTAACCTCTTCATTGCCTTAGCGGCTATCCGCTATGGTAATGAAGCAGCATTAACGTATTTTAATAATATTGTGCGGGAGCAGGGGGTCCCCTGAGCTGAACCGCATTGATTTCTGGCTCAGAGACCCCCTGCTTCCCGAGTTACAGGCCCCGGTTTGGGGCATCGGTTACAGTGTCGACGCCATCTTTATTGCGGGCACATAGCGTATGGGACGCTATAAACATGGCGGTGACACTGCCCACCCAATCACACATACCGGGGCCTGTAACTCGGGAAGCAGGGGGTCCCTGGTCCACAAAGCAATGCGGTTCAGCTCAGGGGACCCCCTGCTCACTGTACAGTATTATTAAAAATATATTCATGCTGCATCGTTACCATAGCAGATAGCCGCGAAGGTAAGGAATGATTGTTTATTGATATGGGTGTAGATGTGCAGAGGGTCTCCGGAGCTGAACCGCTTTGGTTTTAGGTCCGGGGACCCTCTGCTTCCCGAGATACAGGCCCCTTTATGGGGTGCCTATATCCCTCTGCTTTTGTTTACATTCCGCGGTCACGTGATCCGGACCTTTAAATGCAGAGGGATACCGGCACCTCATAAAGGGGTCAGTATCTCTGGAAGCAGGGGGTCCCCGGACCTGAAACCAATGCGGTTCAGTTCCGGAGACCCCCTGCACATGTACACTATGAATAAAATTGTATATATAATCATTTTTAATATTCCGATGTTTGCTCCGAGAGAGCAACGGATCTCTCTCTGCTGCAAACACATCTCGGCAGGGGACGGCTTCTCGGCAGCTTCTCGCCAGGCAGCCGTCTTGCCACCGGTTTCTCGCCATTATATCAAATGGTGGTGGCGCATTCATTCGCCAGGGATTCGGCCCTTACAGCATACAGCGAGTTTAACACGCCAAAAACATGGCTAGTTACAAAACTGGTGAATGTTTTTTTTTGCTGCTTACTGCATAGACCCCTTTGTCTTTCTGCTGGGCACCAATCTTTGATATTGAGGTGGCAATATCCTTTGTTGTTACGTCTCTATCTCTTACCCTCTCTCTACCTCTTACCCTCTCTCTACCTCTCTCTCCCTCCCTCTCCCTCCCTCTCTACACCTCTCTCTCCCTCCCTCTCTCTCTCTACACCTCTCTCTCTCCCTACCTCTCTCTCTCCACCTCTCTCTCTCCCTACCTCTCTCCCTCTCTCTCTCTACACCTCTCTCTCTCCCTACACCTTTCTCTCTCCCTCTCTCTCTCTATACCTCTCTCTACACCTCTCTCTCTCCCTCTCTCTCTCTCTACACCTCTCTCTCTCTCTAAACCTCTCTCTACACCTCTCTCTCTCTATACACCTCTCTCTCCCTCTCTACACCTCTCTCTCTCTACACCTCTCTCTACACCTCTCTCTACACCTCTCTCTCTCCCTCTCTCTCTCTACACCTCTCTCTACACCTCTCTCTACACCTCTCTCTACACCTCTCTCTCTCTACACCTCTCTCTCCACCTCTCTCTACACCTCTCTCTCTACACCTCTCTCTCTACACCTCTATCCCTATACCCCCCTAACATACACATATATGCACATACAGTATAGTAATGGGCACAATTACTATTATCCACAAATGGATAATAGTGAATGTGCCCATTTTAAATACATTAAGAACAATAAATACATTAGATACATATAGAACTCACCCTTGTCCGGCTGCCACGATGAAGGCCATCTTCATCTTCATCCTGACCATGCCCCATCTGCTGCTGCAAAATAGAAACAAGAATAAAAAAATCCAATGTAATGTTCCCTAACCCCTTAATCACCATAGTGGTTATTAACCGCTACAGTCATTAAGGGGTTAACCCACCCTCGCCCACTACTCGGGAGGCCTACATACCCTCCCCCACTAACCCCCCACCCTGTGAGGCCTAACCACCCTCACCCACTACCCACAAGGGAGGCCTACCCACATACCCTTGGGGCCAATACCCCCTCTCCCCACCCCCAGTACCCACAATAAAAACAATACACTGACCCACAATAAACATTATTCTATTTATTAAATACGTTACCCACCCCCTGAGCCCCCCCATAAATACATGATTTATTCTTTTACATACAGGGTTCATACCCCAGCCCCACGCGAGTCCCCGGCGGGCCTGACGGGTCACCTGACAGACCTACAGGGTACCAGCAACTTGTTTCATACAGGTTCTGGAGGCCTGTTGGTGGGTCCAGCAAAGCGCCATGGCCCCCAGGTTGTCTCCGCGGGTCACCGTGGGCCACAATTGGGTCCCCACGGTAGGACCACGGATGTCTGGGAGCCCCGGGTCAGACCCACAGGTGTCTGAGGGGCCTCGGGTGGTTCTCACAGGGGTCTGGGGACCCACGGGTGCTCACTACGGGTCCGCGGTACCCCCACAGATTGGGGCCACCGGTTCTTCCCCGCACACTACGGGTCCTTGGTGCCCCCACGGATGTGAGGCCACCGGTTCTTCCCCGCAGGTGTCACTCGTGGACCCACGCAGTCTGGTACCCGTGAGATACCCGAGGATACCTCAGGTGGTCTTCAGAGGTCTCACGCAGAACCAAGGAACCAACCCTGAATGTAAAATAAATAAACCTGACCTATACATTAAATACATACATCCCCCCCAAACACATACAGTACAATAATGTGCCAAATAACTATTATCCAGATATGGATAATAGATTATTTGCCCATTTTTAAACACATAAAACATGCATAAATCAAAACATGAATTTTTAAACTTAAAATCACCACATTGCTTGTTCAAATAAATCCAGCAGCCATTGTAAATATAAACCCACAAAAATGCATCTACACAAATGTATATGAAATGTCACACAATTGCATTGAGTGTGTACATGATGCAATTAATCTGTGCATCATGTAACACGATGCAAAATATATGTAACAATAAAATACACTATAAACAATGTCCCCTAACCAGCAATGGCATCTTGAAAATCAAATAGAAACTAAGCAACATTAATACAATTAGCATCGATCAATTAATCCATTTCCTCAAACAATTACAATGCAATACAAATCAATTATACAATTCCCTATTCAATTCCTAAAGCCAAACCATTGCCAAAACAATTCTAATTTAAAGTAACAACCATCATTCTAATCTAAGTACCATAAAGAAGCCATTACAATTAACCTTTAACTTAATACAAATTGCATTATTCACAACAATGACAACATACTGTAAAGCTGATAAATACATTAGCCATACATGAAAAGAACATAAACATTAGCAAACCAATCAATTATTATCCCTGTATGTCTATCCATATAGATAGATATACATAAAATACAGGGGCAATAATACAGCATAAAAAACAATGCATTTGCATACAAAATTCACATAGAATACACCCATTCAGTGTATATACATAGATACATTCACGGGCATTAAATGGGACTGAAAAAATAAAAGACATGAATGAAAAATCAAAAAAACCTGTAAAAATAAAAATAATAAACTTTTCTTTTGTTTACTCACCATTAGATGCCCACTCAACAAAAAAAAAGATGACGTCATTTAAAGGCAATGAAAGCACAGCCAATCAGAATGGCTGTGCTTCAATTGCCTTTAAGATTATGTCATGAAAAGAAACATGGCTGGCCTCACATGTACAGTAGCCAATCAGAGCGTGGGAACTACATCCCTACTCTGATTAGCTCTAGTAGACCATGTGACAGAGGATTGGGGGAGAATGGATGTGACGTCATTTAAATCCTGTCACATGGTACTAGAGCCAATCAGAGTTGGGATGTATTTCCCACGCTCTGATTGGCTACCGTACCATGTGAGGCCAGCCATGTTTCTTTTCATGACATAATCTTAAAGGCAATTGAAGCGCAGCCATTCTGATTGGCTGTGCTTTCATTGCCTTTAAATGACGTCATCATTTTTTTTTTCCGGCCAAATCACATGTTTCTCACGGCCCAATCAGGACCGTGGGAAACATTTGAGCAAAATGTGACGTCATAGGCCTATAAAAGCCTATGTCGCCTTATTTTGAAGCTAGTCTCCGAGGAGGGAACATCTCCCCTCCTAAGAAGAGAAGAAGGGCGTGGCGTAAGAAGACGGAAGAAGACGGAAGAAGCCAGAGAAGACCCCCAAAGACCCCAAAGAAGAAAAGAAGACCCCAAGACAGACGGGAAGGATTACAAATAGAAGAAAAAGACACAGACGTGGATTTTTTTATTTTATGGTTTACCTGTGGATTGGTGAGTAAACAAAAGAAAAGTTTATTATTTTTACTTTTACAGTTTTTTTGATTTTTCATTCATGTCTTTTATTTTTTCAGTCCCATTTAAGGCCCGTGAATGTATCTATGTAAATACATACATTCAGGGACACTGAATGGGTGTATTCTATGTGAATTTTGTATGCAAATGCATTGTTTTTTATGCTGTATTATTGCCCCTGTATTTTATGTATATCTATCTATATGGATAGACATATACAGGGATAATAATTGATTGGTTTGCTAATGTTTATGTTCTTTTCATGTATGGCTAATGTATTTATCAGCTTTATTTTGTCATTGTTGTGAATAATGCAATTTGTATTTAGTTAAAGGTTAATTGTAATGGCTTCTTTATGGTACTTAGATTAGAATTATGGTGGTTATTTTACATTAGAATGGTTTTGGCAATGGTTTGGCTTTAGGAATTGAATAGGAAATTGTATAATTGATTTGTATTGTATTGTAATTGTTTGAGGAAATTGATTAATTGATTGATGCTAATTGTATTGATGTTGCTTCGTTTCTAGTTGATTTTCATGATGGCATTGCTGGTTAGGGGACATTGTTCATATTGTATTTTATTGTTACATATATTTTGCATAGTGTTACATGATGCACAGATTAATTGCATCATGTACACACTCAATGCAATTGTGTCACATTTCATATACATTTGTGTAGCTGCATTTTTGTGGGTTTATATTTACAATGGCTGCTGGATTTATTTGAACATGCAATGTGGTGATTTTAAGATTAAAAATTCATGTTTTGATTTATGCATTTTTTATGTGTTTAATAATGGGCAAATAATATATTATCCATATCTGGATAATAGTTATTTGGCACATTATTGTACTGTATGTGTTTGGGGGGGGGGATGTATGTATTGAATATATAGGTCAGGTTTATTTATTTCACATTCAGGGCTTGTTCCTTGGTTCTGCGTGAGACCTCTGGAGACCACCTAAGGTATCCTCGGGTATCTCACGGGTACCAGGCTGCGTGGGTCCACGGGTGACACCTGCGGGGAAGAACCGGTGGTCCCACATCTGTGGGGGCACCGCAGACCCGTAGTGAGCACCCGTGGGCCCCCAGACCCCCGTGAGAACCACCCGAG
>WSYH01018722.1:0-10800 GCA_036426205.1 Ascaphus truei
TACACAACATTAATTGGTTTCACCAGAGAAATAACTTACGGAAGGTTTATCATCATCATTTTATTATGGTGCTGGCAGGTGGCTCTGCTGAAGTGCTACATCTGCTGGTTGGTTTCCCCAAGTTTATAGCTAGGACGTACAGTACAGTATGCCCTAATACGATTCTGCTCACCCATTCAATGTTCAAGACCTTTCACTGCTGCTGTAGCTGAGAACTTTTGTATTCAGAATTAAGATGTAAAAAAGAAGGTGAGTTCACATAACAAAAATAAATATTCTTTCTTTCATTATTAGAACTATTCTGCCAGTGTAAGACCTGATTGAGACCCCCCATTCTGTGCTGAAACTGCTGCCCCCAACTGTCAGAGCATCGTTTTAAGTTTAGCTTTAGAGAGATGAGCAGTACACCGTGTACAATATTTATTCGCAAGTGTGAAGATTCAGGTATTCATTCAAAATCAAGTTGAGACCCATTTTATTGAGTCCAAAATGTATTTATTTAATTTCGTATTTAAAAAAATGTTTTACCAGGAAGTAATACATTGCGAGTTACCTCTCGTTTTCACGTATGTCCTGGGTACAGTACAGAGTTATGATGAAAAATACATGGTTACGTTAAATTAACAGGGTTATACATTATATTTACAGACATCTCGTGTAGATTTAGAGACAACAAGTGTTATGGGCACATGTAACAGTTACAGACCAGATTAAAATGTGAGACAGCTGAAGTCTTGAAAGAACTTAGCCTGTGAGAGTCTCCGGTAGGTTGTTACAGTTTTGGGGTGCACGGTAAGAGAAGGAGGAACGGCCGGATACTTTGCTGAGCCTTGGGACCGCGAACAGTCTTTTGGAGTCAGATCTCAGATGATAAGTGCTGCGTGTGGTAGGGGTGAGGAGCTTGTTCAGATAGGCAAGGAGTTTGCCTAGAAAGTATTTAAGGCAAGACCGGAAAAATGTACCTTGTGCCTGGACTTGAGATAGCCAATTTAGTTCTTGGAACATTTCACAGTGATGTGTGTTACATTGGAGGACAAAACGGCATACAGGCAGTCATCGGTTATCCGACACAATGCGTTACTCGAAATGGCGTTGTAAAGCGAATGTTGTAAAGTGAAACACGTTTTCCCATAGGAACACTGTTTAAATGAAAGGTTCCGTTCCTGAAGGCATTTTTAACACTAAAATACAACAAATATTTTATGCAGGCAATAAGATATGCAGCACACACATACATTATATAGTGTATATAGTGTATTATATATATATGATATAACATAATAAATAATATATTATATAGTATAATATAATATTATATAGTATAATATTATATATATAATACATGCTCCGGTCCCATTGCGTAAGTTAATGCGGGGTATGCCTGTATCACTCTTGTTGCCCATGCATTATTGTTTGGCAGGAAAAGGAGAACATCTCCGCCGATAGCACTTAGCTTTTCGAGTTCCCTTACGGACTGATTCTCCACACTGCGGTATGGAATACGTCTGCCCGAGGCGTCACAGCCTTTCAGATGGTTATTTTATCCTTCTTCACTGGTGTTCGATTTCAGAAATTCATTCCCTTCCATTTTACGGCCACTGAGAATCTGTTCTTCTCTGTGCTTCTCCCGCTGTCTCCTCGCATCTCTCGGCTGTTTAAGGGTTAAATACGGAGATCTTTTTCGGGGGAAACCGACACATAAAGCATCGTGTTCTGTGTGCATCAATGTATCGCGGTTCTTGCTCCCGTGTTTGCCCCCTGTGCATCAGCGCATTCTGACTATGACATGTTTGAGAGCGGTGTCGGCTTCTTGTGACCTTGGGCAAGCCCCTGATGAAGGTGCATGTTACACCGAAACGTTGGATGCTGTTATGACTCTCTTTAGTCATTAAATCACCTTTTTCATCTATTTGTGGTGTGTCATGCTACACATGTCTCCTGGCCTGAGTTTTTGTGTCTTGGTTCCCATTTGCTGTTTCCTTCAATGCCTTTAGACCCCACAAGGGGGCACCCCAATTTGCTGTACCAAGTCCTGCTTTGGTGCACGTCTGAGGGTGGGCCTGGAATACGGACTGGGAGGGGACGAACGCTTTGTTTCCATGATTTGTACCTACGTGTATTTCGTTGTAGCGCTGAACAGGCACGCGGGGCTTTACCATTTAGACCCGCCTTACAACACAGGGAATATAATAATACCGATTGGATAAGTGCATCGGGATAAAGATGTAACATTGGGAAGAGAGGATTTCCTGGCCGAAAGAGCTTACAATCTAATTGTTTATGTAAAGTTGAATGATATATTGTAGTTACGATATATACGGTTCTTATATGGGAGAGGGAGCGGCTCAGTGAGTAACACTGACTGGCACTGAGTTTGCAGCAGGGGAGCCTGGTTCAATTCCCAGTGTCGGCTCCTTGTGACCTTGGGCAAGTCACTTTATCTCCCTGTGCCTCAGGCACCAAAAACATAGATTGTAAGCTCCATGGGGCAGGGACCTGTGCCTGCAAAATGTCTTTCTAAAGCGCTATGTACAACTAGCAGCGCTATACAAAAAATGCTATTATTATTATTATTCTATGGTTGGGTAGTTTATGGACCTTTTTCCCTGCAAAGCCTGGCCTTTTTAATTGAGAAGAACATGAATGGATTTAACAAACCTCTTCCACCCGGCTGAATGCATCTTGCTGCCGTTACCGGGGCATTCCCCTGTATATGGCATAGAGATGCATGTACAGTAACACAGAGTTCCTCCCTTGGAGGTCTCTCTCTTTTAGCAGGTTAGTGGGAAACAGGATGTCACGGTAGTGGAAATTCTATTGAAAAAGCTTTCTGTAATAAGTGGATTTTCATCCAGGGTACGAAATGCATGAAATGCTGGTTTTGTAGCTGGAGATCGCGTTCCCCGCCAACGCGACGAGGACGCAAACGGAGTGTCGCCCTCTTCTGTTCGCGTGTTGGTGGGGCCTACTGGGGTCCACGGGCTCACTACACCAAGCGATCACGTTGATCAGTGCTGGAAACTGGTGACACTGGCACTCAAAGGGTTAAGCATGTATGTGTGTTAAACTAAAACTCGCTTCCTCTGTGGTCCTTAATCACACAGACCTTTTAACGTCCTTATTAATACATTCGTGCCCCTCTTAATGGCCGGTGGGGGGGCATGGGGGGGGATGGATCTGGGAGGAAAAGGGAAGCAGACATGTAAACAAAAACAGCATTATTTTTATTATTACTGCTCAAACGTAGTACCGGTACCAACTTTCCGGAGCCCAGGCTGCGTGACTGTGACATGGGTTTCATTTAGCCTGTTTCTACTGGTACTGCTGCATTAAATAAGGGGAAAGTTAAGTAAGGGAGCTGGTTGGGGTTTGCTTGTCTGTCTTGCTATTTATTCTCCTCCCTGCGATGACATCTCTCTTCTTTTTTTTTTTTAAGACGCCATATAAAAAAAACCATGCTTCTCCCCAGGAGTCTGAGGAAGGTGCAGCTTCTCCCCAGGAGTCTGAGGAAGGTGCACTTAGAGCAGTTTAAAAGGCTGACACTCTTACTGGAGAGTGCAATATCTGCAGGTGCAGCTCACACGTGATCCTATCTCCTGGCGTGACATGGCTGCACACACTCTGTATGCAACCAGCCAACCAAGCAAGCTCCTATTCCCCTCCGAAGACCACCCCACCGGGGAATCAGCTGGAGTTCTCTCTCTCCGCTAATAATTAGTATTAAACCCCAAACAATTAAAAGGCCCCCCTCCAGTGTGTTGCAGTCTCTTGAAAATCAATAGTATATATACCCTTGATTTAACGTTTATTTGTATAAAGCTGTAGTGGGTAATGAATATTGTAAATAGCGAATACTATTTGACTACATATTCGAGATGTGTGTATATTACCCGGAGGAAGATCCCAGAGAAGACCAAAATATTGATTTTGGTATTGTGGACGATAAAGCTCTCTTGATATTCTAATTGGCAGTGCTGTCTATTTTATCGGAGTTTGTCTTCTCTTTGATTCAATGTTTGATGTGTCCGCTGGCTTTGCTAATGATTGGAATGCTATATATATATATATGTATATGTGTATATGTTGCCTTTTTCACCCACCATAACTTAAAATGTGTATTATCTATCTATCTGTAACAGTGTTTGATCACACACCAGGCTGGAGGTATATTGCAAACAGGAACGGTTTATTACTACGGTCTGCAGTAACAGTTACTCAGCAGTCTTCTGCCGGTTACAGTCTCTCGGATCAGTTATCACTGAAGATGGTCCCTGGACCGCCACTACAGGCCAAGGGCACCCGCAGCCGTCCTAGCTCTTCCCCACCTCCCTAGCGGAGGCAGAGGTATTGGTTCACACTCACTCCTCCCCATAGGGAAGAGCACATGGGAAGGTCCCAATCTCAGGCTCCCAGTTGTGTGACCTGCCTTCCTCAGAGGGAAGGAACAACCTCCACATTTAGGGCGGTCCTACCCTTTAGTACAGCCAGAAGGCGGGCACCCCGTTGTCACAGCTACAACAGGATGTACCACCTCCTGCCATGACTCAAATGCAGTACCAAAGGTGAGGGGGATAACCCCATGATAACTACTGGCAAGGCCTGCTTATACCAGGGCTTACTGCCAGGAGGGAAGCAAACTAGTAGCCACAGATGGCATGGCTACATATCTATAACCAAAATCAAATGACTGGGGCAGGAGATGCAGCACTACAGGTAGATGGGGGGGGAAAAAGGGTATTTAATCCATATCCAAATGTATCCAACGTTTAAGCCATCTCCGGGCCCCCTGATGTTCCTAACCTTTTTCCCCCCCTTGGAAGTTTTTAATTTTCTATTTAAATTGATTTAAATCCTGACACCTCCTCCTGCTGCTTATTTTTCCCTACTCGGCAATGCAGCGCAGCGTTCCCCACGCAGACTACACAGGGTCTTACCAGGAAAAAGATCTTCTCTTCATATTGCAAATAAGGTTCTTGGAGGCCTGGTAATGTCACGAAGTGAAGGTTTTGGGGCTTTTGGTTTCCATTCCTCTGGATCAATGGGCTGTAATTACAAATATAGGATGAGTATCGACAGAGTCTATATTTAAGAGGTTGTACAGGCAGTCCTCGGTTATCCGACACAATGCGTTACTCAAAATCGTGTTGTAAAGCGAAACGTTGAAAGCGAAACACGTTTTCCCATAGGAACACTGTTTAAATGAAAGGTTCCGTTCCTGAAGGCATTTTTAACACTAAAATACACCAAATATTTTATGCAGGCAATAAGATATGCAGCACACACATAAATTATATAGTGTATATACAGGCATACCCCGCTTTAAGGACACTCACTTTAAGTACACTCGCGAGTAAGTACATATCGCCCAATAGTCAAACGGCAGCTCACGCATGCGCCTGTCAGCACGTCCTGAACAGCAAAGTTGAACTCCCTACCTGCACCGAAGCTGTGCGCAAGCGGGGAGACTATAGAGCCTGTTACACATGCGTTATTTACATCAGTTATGCACGTATATGACGATTGCAGTACAGTACATGCATCGATAAGTGGGAAAAAGGGAGTGTTTCACTTTAAGTACATTTTCACTTTACATACATGCTCCGGTCCCATTGCGTACGTTAATGCGGGGTATGTCTGTACTGTTACATATATATATTATAACATAATAAATAATATTTTATATAGTATAATATTATATATATATATACGCTCTTACGACGCTTTGCAACGTTGTTTATGTGAATGTGTGTGTATATGTATATACACACATACACAACGTTGCAAAGCGTCGTAAGAGCGTTGGATAAGCCGTTTTGGCGTTGTAAAAATGAACATAGGTATGCATTGCACAGCGTTGGATAAGCCATTCGTTGTAAAGCGAAGCGTTGTAAAACGAGGACTGCCTGTACTCTGTATGTATCTATATCTTTATTTACAGGGCCCGACAAACTGGGCAAAAACCCATTCTCGCCCCCCCTCCTCCCCCCCTCACGACACTTACCTGTGGCTGGGTCCGACGCCGTGGTCCGACGCTTTGGTCCGACGCCGTGGTCCGACGCCGTGGTCCGACGCCGTGGTCCGGCCTTCTCTGTCTTCTCCCCGGCAAATACATCTTTCCCCCCTGCAGCTCCAGTTAAAATGGGCACGCGGGGTCAAATAACGCTGATTGCCATGGCAACGGGATGCGATGACGTCACGCAGCGCCCCGCGATGTCACACAGCCTCCCGTTGCCATGGCAACGTGGCGTCATTTTAACTGGGGCTGCAGGGGGAAAAGATGAATTGGCAGAAGACAGAGGAGACCGGGAGACGCCACCGCAGGCAAGCAGTCGGCAGCGGCCAAAATGCAGCCGCCCGGGGGGAGGTGGGGGGCGGGCGGATCGCATTTGTCGACCCCTGTTTATTTATATAGCACTCACATTGTACTCCGCGCTTTACGAAGACAAGCAAGAACAGGGAATTATAATACAATAAGCGCAAGAAAGGTTTGCCCGTGCAAACTCGTCTTGTACACCGACATCACACACAAGCCAGAGGAAATGAAACTCTTCCCAAGTCTCAGCTCCCTGTGTTTACAAACTAACCGTCTAAACATGTCGGTACTACTAGTGCTGCCATTAGGAAGGAACTGCTCTGCCAGCGACACCCTGAGATCTAAATAACAAGTGTGCTGCATAAGAACAGGGGTTATTAAACTAATGCAAAGTGTGCGTGGACAGTCAACTTTGGTTTTTCCTTGAAATATAGGTTGAGCAAGCGCCTTACATTTTGATATAGATCATTATAGGCTAAAGCGGTAACATTCCGGGCGTTACTGAAATCCCTGCTCTCTCATTGGTCAGAATTCCGGGCATTATTCATTCAGTAATGCCCGGAATTTTTGACAACTTGTCAACTCGCCTCAAAGCAGAGAAGCAGGGGCTCGCGCTGAGAAAAAACCCAGCAAGTTTAAATCTTAACTGCAGCAGCTCAGATCCTCTCCTCACTGAGCACACTGAACAAGCAGCACAAGCAGCCTCTCCCCCCCCCTCACCTAGTGCTGTCAGAAGCTGCATATCCCAACTGGTAACTTTGTGGCTTGCAACAAAGTAATATTTCTCACCACATCTATTGCCTTTGCTACTGCAAGGTAATATGTATTTATTTTTATTTAGTTGTAGTTAATATCACAGTCCCCCCACTTCTCTCCCACACCCCCCCTCACATACACAACGTTGCAAAGCGTCGTAAGAGCGTTGGATAAGCCATTTTGGCGTTGTAAAAATGAATATAGGTATGCATTGCATAGCGTTGGATAAGCCATTCGTTGTAAAGCGAAGCGTTGTAAAACGAGGACTGCCTGTATTTAGTTTTAGAGGGTGTCTAGTTTGCTAAGGTGAGTTTGGGGCGCTTTCATATACAATGTCCCCATAGTCTATAATTAGTGATGTGCTTTCTGACCAACGGGTTTAGAGAGTATGTGTTCCTATAATGTATAAAGTACACCCAATTTGGTATAGGTTTTGGATGTCAGAATACCAATATACAACCCAAATGTTAAATGGGAGTCAAACCATTTGAAACAATATGGAGGCTGCTGAGCTGGAATACCGTAAGGTTAAAAAGAGGTGCTTGCCCCTCAGAGTGTGGCCACACTACCAATATCAACATGAAAAAAAAGAGCGAGGGGGAACTCAAACAGAAAAAGTCACTGTTTTAGAATACTCCTTGCAAGGAATCAGGCTCAAAAGCCAAAATATTTCTAAACTGGTGCAGTATTTTATTCACAAGAAGATATGCAGGTGATACAATCCTTCTGGCCATGTGCGCACTTCATCAGGTGGTGAGTAAAACAAATGTCATCCATCGTGCCTTACAGTATATACCCCACAACATTAAATACGATGACGTCATTGACCAATGTGACACAGAAGTGACACCGGAAATAAACCGGAAGTGATAGCAGTGCATTGCAGAGACTGTCTGCGGATCAATAAAACGTGATGATGTCATCGCTACCGTTGTGTTCCACGTGAACCCATCTGGAACGCAAACAAAGCATCATTGACACCTAGCAATGGTAACAAACCCCTTAAGAGGATAGGGCAATAAACTGGATAATTTAAACATTTGAAAATGAGAAAAGTGACTCATAATAAGTCAAAGTGACTCCAAATACTTAAAACAGAGCGTTTAATATATACAACATTATGTATTCCTGAAAAACAATGCATAGAGAGAAATATCCTCAAAATATTAGCTGTATCTAATGCCTATCAAACATTCATTTTAAATAAGAATAGTTTAGGTTACATCCAGACTAGGACCTTGCTGGTCTTTAAATGGGGAAACTCCATCTAATGATTCCAATAGATGTCAATGATATGTATTAGTATCCAAAAGCGCTTAGAACACATGATTCTCTACAAAAAAGTTATTAAGTTAATGTTTCATTCATACCCTTTGGGGCTATACAATGCCATTCATGGATCCACTTGGTTTTGCATTTTAGGAGGAGATTTTCTCTATCCCCACCTCTCCTAAGTGGTGCTTCATGGTCGATAAGTTGAAACGTAACCGGCTCCCATTATGTTTAAATTCAAGGAAATGCTTGGCCACAGTGGAATCTTTTGGAACTGTGTCTGGTGTTCGATAATCTTGTCTTCTAGAAAATGCATGTCCTGTAATTCATTTTTTGAATGGTCTAGTCGTTTTGCCAACTTAAACTTGGCACAAGGACACCATAAAAGGTCAATTACAAAGTTGGTAGCACAAGTAAAACATGTTTATTCTCATAGTTCGTCCCTGGTCTATGATGTTTGAAGAGAGGACCTTTTATAACCGAGTTATAATGGACGCATTTTAAGCAAGGACAAGTCCCCATTTTCTGTGTTGAGAGAGAACTTTGTGTAACACCACTTTTAACTGTATCTGCTCTTACCAAGTGATCTCGTATATTGCTACGTCTATTATAAGCAAAAAGAGGAGGATCTCTAAATAAATTTGCCTAAAAACATCCCTAGTAACAATATGCCAATGTTTCAAGATGCCATGTCACATAAATTTAGTTACATGTGTGTACTTTACAAAACGTAAATGTTCTCTGGCGCGTGGACAACTCAGCAAGTAGATGAAATATGCAATGAAAAATTAGAGTAAACAGCAGTATGTCTAATTTTCCATTGCATATTTCATCTACTTGCTGAGTCCACGCACCAGAGGACATTGACCTTTTCTCCAGTTCACTTTTTGGAGGGACGTGGAACTCCCTCCTTGGACTCAGGCTGCGGGACTTAAGTATTACCCACGATTTGAATGAGATACGGGAGGTTTCTAGTGATTGCATCAAATTTCAGGACGGTTACTGTTTATAACCTTCACGTATTCACAAACAAAAGGAGCACTAGAGTGGTTTATTGTAGTCACATTTTGACATTTTGTAAATATATCACATTGGATTAATAACTCCACGTATACTAGTTTGTGGTTAGCGCATCTTTTCTTTTTCCACATGTGTGTACTTGGATATTAATTAAATCCTTGTCTGAGTGTCACTAGTAAGATCTCTGGGTCTTAGAAGATCATCTCTGTCTACATTCTTTGTTTTGACAAGATGTTGTTCTGTAGAGGTCCAAGCACAACCTCTATTGGTAAATCTACTAGCAATCTCTAATCGTCTAACTAGAATAGTAGGATCAGAGATGATCCGCCTCATCCTCAAGAACTTACCAAGAGGTAAGTTATCCAAACGGGTCTAAGGATGATGGGTACTAGATAGCAATACATTATTTCTATCGGTCTGTTTGCAAACAATATCTGTGGACGACATTGCTCCAACTTTTCTGGTCCTAACGTCCAAGTAATCTATCCCATCATAGCTAACATTCATAGTAAATGTAATCGTTGGATGTTTCAAATTTAAAGTGTTAATAAAGCTGACTAGTGACTCGATGCAGCCATATGAGACACACATCATCAATGTATCTCCTCCAACATAGGCAGTTCTGCATGAAGTCCCAGTCACTGTAAACAAAAAGCCTCTCAAAATGGAGAGCAACATTCTAGCCCGAAGTTTACTGATATTAGGTCTCTTCAAGTCTAGAATAATTTCCCTTTAGAATTAATTTAAGTCAGGGATGGCCAAATCCAATCCTCAAGGGCCATCAACAGGCCAGGTTTTCGGGGTAGCCCTGCTTCATCACAGGTGGTCAATAAGTGGCTCAGTCATAATGAAGCAGCTCAAGCAGGTATATCTAGCAAAGCTGACCTGATGGTGGCCCTTGAGGACTGGAGTTGACCACCCCTGATTTAAGTAAATACATTTGAAATGTAATCAAATTTGGATCACATGTCCCTTTCAACATATCTTGTAACTTCAAAAGGCCTACTTCATGAGGCATTGAGGTGTAGAAACTTTGTACATCTAGGGTTACTAATAATGCATTTTAATTCACCTCACCAAAGTCCTGAATAATACCAAGAAAGTGTGAAGTATCTTTAAGAAAAGACGTTGTATTAACAACATATGGTCTCCAAATAACATCAAGGTAGATAGCATGGGACTGAAAAATAGAGTTAGCTCCAGCCACTATCGGTCTGCACAGGGGATCAACTGGGTTCTTGTGCATGTTGGGAAGCGTATATAACACCAGGTGGGCTGGAAATGTATTAGTGAGAGAGGAACATAATTTACTATCAATGAGACCATCGTTACATGCCAAAGAGATAAGTTCCCACACCTCAACCTTGATCTGAGATGTCGTATCTCCAGGTAAGATCATATAATGATCTATGCTAGACAATTGATTTAAAATATCTGCC
>WSYH01018723.1:0-10800 GCA_036426205.1 Ascaphus truei
CGGAAGCAAAATTGCCGGGTCGCAGCGAGGCTGGCTGCGTGGTATCCTCCCCCCCCTCCCCCCACTCCCCATGGCTGCCTGCCCAGGGGGATAGTAGGTGGCAGCGGGGGTGCGTCCGCCGGGGGTGGGGGGTGTTGTACATGTGCCTCCTGTCCTGGTACTCCCTCCCCCCATCCCCTTGGTGCAGGAGATGGGGGTGGGCAGTGGTGGTGCGCAGTCGCTGCCGCTGGCTGGCGGCCGGTGGGTGCAGGGGGAGGCCAGGAGCCGCCTGCTCAGCCTTTCCTCTCTGCCCCCAACTCTCACCCCCCTCCCCCCTCCCGTCACTCACATCCGTCGCTGCCTCTGTACTCCACTTTGTGTGTGTGTGTGTGTGTGTGTGTGTATCAATGTGTGTGTATCAGTGTATGTGTGTATCTGTGTGTGTGTGTGTCTCAGTGTGTGTGTGTGTGTGTGTGTATCAGGGTGTGTATCAGTGTGTGTGTATCATTGTGTGTGTATCATTGTGTGTGTGTATATATGTGTGTGTGTATCAGTGTGTGTGTGTGTATGTGTGTGTGTATCAGTGTGTGTGTATCAGTGGCTGTGTGTGTGTCAGTGGTTGTGTGCGTGTGTGTGTCAGTGGCTATGTGTGTGTGTGTGCGTGTATCAGTGGTTGTGTGTGTGTATCAGTGGCTGTGTGTGTCTGTGCAGGCCAGCAGTGTCTGTGTCTGTGCAGGTCTGTCTGTGTGGGTGTCTGTGCATGGTCAGTGTCTGTGTTGGTCTGTCTGTGTGAGTGTCTGTAGGTCAGTGACTGTGTGCGTCTGTGCAGGTCAGAGGGAGATGGGAAGGGGAGGGGGAATATATGAAAACTGTATGGACATTCATATCTGTTTTATTTTACCTATTGGCCAGTATAGGCGATAACATTTTCAGTGGGTCACAAAGGAAAAGTTCAAAAATAACCGGGTCACGGAAAAAAAAGATTGGGAAACGCTGCCCTAGAGTGTATGTGAGAATATATACATAGAGGAACATATGTGTGCCCCCAGAGTGTATGTGAGAGTATATACATACCGTGGCGTGAAAAAGAAAGTACACCCGCTTTGAATTCTATGGTTTTACATATCAGGACATAATAACAATCATCTGTTCCTTAGCAGGTCTAAAAATTAGGTAAATACAACCTCAGATGAACAACAACACATGACATATTACACCGTCTCATGATTTATTTAACAAAAATAAAGCCAAAATGGAGAAGCCATGTGTGAAAAACTAAGTACACCCTTACTGCTTCCATAGGAATTAAGATGCTAAGTAGCAGACAGGTGCTGCTAATCAAATGTCCTTGATTAATTGATCATCAGCAAGTGTGACCACCTCTATAAAAGCCAAAGTTTTAGCAGTTTGCTGGTCTGGAGCATTCAGGTGTGTGTTAACACAATGCCAAGGAGGAAATACATCAGCAATGATCTTAGAGAAGCAATTATTGCTGCCCATCAATCTGGGAAGGGTTATACTGTAAGGCCATTTCCAAACAATTTAAAGTCCATCATTCTACAGTGAGAAAGATTATTCAAAAGTGGAAAACATTCAAGACAATTGCCAATCTTCCCAGGAGTGGACGTCCCAGCAAATTCACCCCAAGGTCAGACCATGCAATGCTCAAGAGAAATTGCAAAAAAAAAAAAACAGAGTTACATCTAAGACGCTACAGGCCTCAGTTAGCATGTTAAATGTTAAAGTTCATGACAGTACAATTAGAAAAAGACTGAACAAGTATGGTTTGTTTGGAAGGGTTGCTAGGAAAAAGCCTCTTATCTCTAAAAAGAACATGGCAGCACGGCTTAGGTTTGCAAAGTTGCATCTGAACAAACCACAAGACTTCTGGAACAATGTCCTTTGGACAGACAAGACCAAAGTGGAGATGTTTGACCACAATGCACAGCACCACGTTTGGCGAAAACCAAACACAGCGTATCAGCACAAACACCTCTTACCAACTGTCAAGTACGGTGGTGGAGAGGTGATGATTTGGGCTTGTTTTGCAGCCACAGGACCTGGGAACCTTGCAGTCATTGAGTCGCAAAAACACAGATAAATGATCGCAAAAGGATCACAAGCCCCAATAGCTGCACTCAAAATAGGTCACACTAGGAGTGGTAATGTAGACACATTGAAAGCTAATAATAGCCTAACCCATAGGTAGGGTCGACCGCTAAGGTCACACAAGAGTGCACAAAAATAATAAAGTTTTATTAAACCAATTAAAACCCGACGAAAAACACTTATAAAATAAATTCATAAAATCCCCATACGTGGGTGGAGGCAGTAGTGGGGTACTAATCTTCTATAGTGCCCCCGTGGTATAACCATCTAGCGTACTGTAGTAATCCAACATGTACTATACACACGGCTGTGCAAATAGTAAATCACAGTGTAGAGCATACGGCAGGTGATATCAGCCAAAACAATTATGACCACCGATTCGGGTAAAGTCATTGAGTCGACCATGAACTCCTCTGTATACCAAAGTATTCTAGAGTCAAATGTGAGGCCATCTGTCCGACAGCTAAAGCTGGGCCAAAATTGGGTCATGCAACAGGACAATGATCCCAAGCACACCAGCAAATCTACAACAGAATGGCTGAAAAAGAAAAGAATCAAGACTTTGCAATGGCCCAGTCAAAGTCCAGACCTCAACCCGATTGAAATGCTGTGCTGGACCTTAAGAGAGCTGTGCATAAACAAATGCCCACAAATCTCAAGGAACTGAAGCAACGTTGTAAAGAAAAGTGGGCCAAAATTCCTCCACAACGATGTGAGAGACTGATAAAGTCATGCAGAAAATGATTACTTCAAGTTATTGCTGCTAAAGGTAGTTCTACAAGCTATTGAATCATAAGGTGTACTTGTTTTTTCACACAAGGCTTCTCCATTTTGGCTTTATTTTTGTTAAATAAATCATGACACGGTGTAATATGTCATGTGCTGTTGTTCATCTGAGGTTGTATTTACCTAATTTTTAGACCTGCTAAGGAACAGATTGTTATTATGTCCTGATATGTAAAACCATAGAATTCAAAGAGGGTGTACTTCTTTTTCACACAACTGTAGAGGTACATATGTGCCGGTGAGGGCCAGAGACCAAAGTGTATGTGAGTGTACATACAAAGAGGCAGATATGTGCCCCAGTGTGTATGTGATAGTATATACACACATAGAGGTACAGTACATAAGTGCCCCAGAGACCAAAGTGTGAGTGTATATACATAGAGGTACATATGTGCCCCCAGTGTGTGAGTATATACAAAGAAGTACATATGTGCCCCCCCCCCATGTGTGTGTATATATACATAGAGGTACATATGTGCCCCCGGAGTGTATGTGAGAGTATACCTGTTCCGGTGAGGAGAGGCAATTCAGCGGGCACCACGAGGCAGTGTGCTGCTTTGGCCAATAGGAGCTCGCCACGATGTTAAATCCACTCGTCCGGGGCAAGCAAATGTATAGGTTTGTCGAAATATATATGTGTGTGTGTGTGTGTGTGTGTGTGTATGTATATATATATATATATATATATGGAACACAAGAAGAGATGGGGGAGCACAAGAAGAGATGGGGGAGCACAATATGAGAGGAATATGCTTTCTTTCGCTGATGGTCAATGTGGTGTTTAAACCTCCATTGATCCCTCAGAGGAAGATCAGAAAACTCCTTGGATGAGGAGCTTGCGTATATGTGTGTGATCACAGGGATGAATAAATCAATAAATAACTTACACGGCCTTGTGTAAGTTGTGTCCCATCAAGGTTTCTTTTACTTTCTTTCGAGTCTTGCTTCTGGATGGTGGTGCTTCTTTCTTCCTGGTCCTTTTTCTTTCTTTACTTCTCTCTGCGTTCTTGATGTTTCTCGTTTAGATAGGTGGATTCTTCACTGTGGTTCGCCTCTCATGTGGATGTAAGTATAAACAATAAAAGAAGGCAATTAGGCACATACAAACACAGATCAGCTGCGGTAAAGGGATGAAGCAATATAATATTGCATTTGTCAAATACTGATGGGTAATATTCCACTCACACGGCCTAATGTGAGTGATCTCCTATATCCGTATCCGTATCTTGTCAACGCCCGTATGGATAACAGGTCTTCAGGTAGGTAAGCATATAACCACTGACCAGAGATCAAACATTCAAAACTGGTGGAAGGGGAAATGGTGGGATATATCAAAATACTCACACGGGCCAGTGTGAGTACACACTCGTAGAGGTATCTTTGATGCTCCAGTGGCTATGGGCTAAAAACAATCTTAAATAGACTAAGGGACACTTAGCGCTATGGGTGGTGATAACTTTATTGTAAACTAACATACATAGAAATCAGCAGTAAAAACACTAATAAAAATGGTAAGGGGATGGGAAATATAAAAACAAAGAAGCCAATGCTGCTTCTAAAGGGGAAGATACAACAGCAAAAGGAATCTCTTGGTGGTTGGTGGGCACAAAGTCTCTTATCTCCGCGTCCGGATGAAGAGTGTTTCCACAGCACCTCTGGTTTCTCTCTCAATGCTGCACAGTTCCAATGACGATGAGCTACGCGTTTCGCCCTAAACAGGGCTTCCTCAGGCTCGTGGAAAGTAGAATGGCTTGGTTCTAATCCCTTTAAATAGACCCAGGTCGGTCCTCTGTGATTGCTAATTGATTCCAGGCTCCCTGCACGTCGGAGAGCCGCCATCTTGATTGTTGCGTGCGCTTCCTGAGGTGGGCGCCCGGTATGACGTCAGCGGGTTGCGCCTTCATGGTTGAAAGCGTTCCTGCATTAGTTACTGCGCATGCGCTTTGCAAATCGATCCGTAGTCCCATAGTTATCAAAGTGATCTCTCTCATATTCTTACTTTGGATAAGCATGGTGATAGATCCTTGTCGTTCTCGTATATTTTTTTTAAGGCAAAGCTTCATATCGCGAACCTTTTCTTGCAGGTCTCTGGTGTTCGTCTTTGTTGTCCACATGCACACAATGATGAACATATCTCGTTCCACAGCTTGTTTTTGATACTGCTTTTAGTTCTGTGTATAAATGTTATGTAGCCATGGCTGGTCTAGGTTATACTTTCTGCCTTCTGTCATGTAAGTCCTAGTAGCTACAGGCAGTGGCAGTCTAACCTGTGGGATTTGACCACCCCTCATGCTGCCTCTCTGAGTGGCAGGGGTGGAGGTGAACTGGGTCTGTGTTTAGCCAATCATGGTGCAGACCTTGTGCCCTCCCCCTCTGTACCTTAGGGAGAAAGTGTTCTAAATTATAGTCAGTTGAGTTCTCCCCCTCCTGGGGTACAGACATGCAGTCAAGGTCTCCCCCTCCTGGGGTAGAGACATGCGGTTGATCTCTCCCTCTCCTGGGGTTGACTGCAGCCAAAGATCTGAACAGAGGGCCAGGCCTCAAGACTGTTGAAGGCCAGTACCAACCAGAGGTCTGGGACCTATCCTAAAACCCTATACATATGCTGTAATAACAACTGCAGTTGCTGCTACAAATAAAGGTTCCTGTTTTATATACCTCTACCTAAGTTACAGTCTATTGGGAAGAGGTATGCTTGATGACTGTCATGGTGGGGATTGTCTCCAGTACACATGGATCCTGCTATGACTGGAGGCACTGACACCATGAGAAGAGCCTGAAGGATCACCAAAAGCCTGTCCTGTTTCCCCTTACCATCGTGGATGCTCATCTTTCATGAGCACTCACAGGTTACAAGCACCATAACACCTGTAGCTTAAGCAATATCTCCCAGAAAGGGCGGTGGTGGAGGGGGGAAGCAGCGCTACAATTGGAGGCGCTGCTGAGATGCAGAACAGGATAGGCTTTCAGGACATTGCATCAGCGCAGCACAAAAGATGCCAGAGCTGGGCCCCTGATGCTTCACCAGGGACCCTGGGCACCCATTTCGAGTTAAGGAAGGGGGGAACCACTCTCTGAAGCTACAACAAGGAGGGGGTTGCCTAGACCCTTACCAAAGTAAAAGATTATGGGCCTTGTGCTATAAGCAGCGATAAGCCCCTTAACGCCAGCTAATCACAGAAAAAGCCTACTGCTATTCAGAAAGCCCCGATAAACTGGCGATAAAAGCAATAGCTGCCACTTGTTTGCCGAAAAAAAACAAGCATTTATCGCCACTTATCGCCAGCTTCTCAAACTCGCTCAATTGTAGTAGCCCCGATCAGCTTATCGAGGCTGATCGCCGCAATACAATGGAGATTTTCTCTCCAAATCGTCCCGCCACAAAAAGTTGGCAACAAGGTGGGGAGAAGTTTCCAAGAAGCAGTGAGACAGCACTTAGGAAAAAAAATGCATTTTCTTGCATCGGATTGATGCCAGGAGACTCTGGAGCTGATACCCAATAATACAAGCACCGGAGACCCCCGGCATGAATCAGATGCCTGAAAATTGAATTTACAGGCATCTTCATTACCTTAGTGGCTAACCGCAAAGCAATGAAGGGGTTAACCACCAGTGCCATGCTTATTGTGGTTAGCGGGGGTGGGTGAAGGTGGTATGTAGCCCTTGGTGGGTGTTTTGACCTTGTGTGGGGCTTGTGAGTGGACTTAACCCACTTCATTACCTTAGCTGTTAATACCGCAAAGGTAATGAAGGAGTTAACCCCTCCCGCTACCCACCCGGTAGACCTAAATACCAATCCTTGGGGCTAATAACTCTTTCACCAACCACCGCAACCCACAATACAAAAAATACACACAACAGCTCTACTACTCACCTCCTAGGTCACAAAAAACCATTACAATATTTAATGAACAACAATACACAACCCACCTGCTGTGCCCCCACATAAAACCATTATTTATTTTTTACACACAGGATTAATACCACAGTCCGGTGGTGGTCACCTGGTGGTCACCACTTGTGTCCACAGGCCCCACAGGGCACCCCAGGGGGTTCCCACAGGAGTCTGGGGGCCCTCGGGTAGTCCCCACTAGGCTCCGTGGGTCTCCAGGTAGTCTCTGTGGATGTTGGGTTCCACGAGTAGTCCCCACAGGTTTCTGGGGGCCCTCAGGTGGTTCCCACAGGTGTCTGTGGACCCTCAGATTATTCCCATGGGTGTCTGGAGGCCCTCGTGTAGTCTCTGCGGGTGTCCGTGGGCCCCACAAGGGTCTCTGGGTAGTTCCTGCAAGTGTCCAGAGGTCCTCTGTTTGTCCCCGTGGGCATCCAGGGTCCTCAGGTGGTCCCCGAGAGTCCCCGCTGGCCTGCGGTACCATTCCTTTATTTAAAAAAAATGTATGACCTACATTTCAATAAATACATCACCTCCACCTCCAACACCAAACATATACAGTACAGTTATGTGTAAAATAACTATTATCAAGATATGGATAATAGATTATTTGCCAATTATTAAACTCAACATTAGCCAGCCAGCATAAATAAAGTAAATAAAAGCCGTTCTAGTTACCCCTGCCAACATGAAGGGCATCCTCGTCAGCATACTGCAGGGCCATGTCCTCTGATGACAGCAACAATACATAAAAAAATACAATCTAATTGCCCCTAACCCCTTAATCAGCTTAGCGGTTAATAACTGCTATAGTAATTAAGGGGTTAACCAACCCTACCCCAATACCTACCCGGGAGGCCTAACCACCCAGCTCGGACCCACTATACCCACCCTGTACCCTTTGAATGAGATAGTAGTACATCGTAACCATATAATATGGGCTTGATAAGCTACTATAGCAGTCAATGGTCACACTAATACAAAAGCATAAATGTCAAAAATACACAAGAATAAAACAGATACAACAAGCACCTAAACACCCATAAACAAAAATAAAAAGCAATAGCCAACCAAGCAATTAACTAAATGAAACAACTTCACAATCAATTCAAGAAATAAAACAACTAGGCATTCAATAAAATAATTAAAACCACTATGAAATCAATTACATAAATCATACAATTTAATGTAATAATACATTTAATACCTAAAAGCAGTAACCAACACAACAATTAATTCATAGAACCACTAGGCAACACATTAATTAAAACCAGTAGCCACCAAAATACATCATTAAATAAAATCGCTAACCAATCTGTAAAAAGAAAAAACAAGCCACGACAATTGAAATTAATTTTATCTAAACAATAAAAAGACATAGAAAATAAAACAGTCAATAGAAGAAATGCATTTGCCAAAAAATGCATTGACTCCGACTGTATTCATCTGTACCATAAACAGGCACAGATTAATACATTAGCAGTCAATGGGTAATGAAAAACATGTAAAAAGAAAAATCCAATCAAAAATCGTGTAAAAATAAAAGTACATACATTCAATATTTATCTTTGAATATTTACCTTTAGAAGCGTTGGCCCTCCGAATCCTGGGGAATCAGCAAGCTCTCGTACCGTGACATCATGAAACACAATCAACGCCATCCACCATGAAGATCAGAGACAGGTAACAAATTTCTTCTTTCTGTAATCTTCCATCATCTTCTTCTTTCTTCATCTGTGATTATTTATTGTTTTTCTTTATCTTATGTCTTTATCTTCATCTGTTAATCCAATAACCCTATGTTAAATTCACGATGTTGACCCGACGGTTTCTTGAGCTCGAATTAGATGTTACGGCCTTAAATATTGCCAGTGACATCACATTTAGGTGACAAATGGTTCACACGCCATCTGATTGGCTGTGAAAACCATGTGCCCTTTTTTTTTAATGTGATGTCATGAAAGGGACCGAAGTCAGCCAATCAGAATGGCTGTGCTTCATTTCCTTTTAACATGACGTCACCAAACCCACATAGCCACAGTCACATGATACTTCAGCCAATCAGATTGTGAGAACTATATCCCCAATCTGATTGGTTGTAGTAGACCATGTGACGGAAGCCACGTTTGATTTTGTGACGAAATTGTCCAGGGAGCGTGTACCCTTCATTAAATCCAGACCAGAAGTTGGGGTGTACCCTGTGGGAAATTGTCCAGGAAGGGTGGATACCCTTCTAGCTGCTTTAAAATAAACTGTGCTTGTTAGGGCATACCCTGCGGGAAATTGTCCAGGGAGCGTTTTCCCTTTTAGCTGCATAAATTGTACTATGGGAACTTCCAGGGTGCATGGAAACCCTTACAATTGTGCTTAACGTAAGGAACGGGCCCCTGAGTTGTTGCCGGGGACCCTGTGTACATTTTTTTTATCATGGACTGTGCTAGTGTGCTCAAAATGGAGTCCATTGCATAGACTGTGTTCTCAAAATGGCGCTCCCGACAGAAAACCGGGACCGCATCGGCTTGCAAAGCAAGATGTAAGTTTTTCTGCAAAGTTAGTTGCAAGCTATTCGGCACCAAGATGACACCCTGCTCATCACAGTGACTGGCTCAGCCGGAGCTAAGTCACTCTTTGATCTGCCATGTCCCTGCCCTATTTTCCACCTAGGGGAGGGGGCACCAACCAAGAGCCGTATACAGTAAGCGGATACTGCTTCCACTCTGGGAGGAGCCAACTACACCCTGCCTAATTCAGTTCCACGGAGCTGAGCAAGTGATCAGAGCTGCACAATCTCTGTCTACACTACACTACACTAAAGAAAAAAATGTCTGAATTGGAGCTAACCAATTATAATCTAGAAGGAGTGTACCTGTTCCGGTGAGGAGAGGCAATTCAGCGGGCACCACGAGGCAGGAGAAAAAAGTTGCTGAAGCTGGACTGTGCTGTATAACAATTCCTTTATTGTAGCATGGTTAAAAAGAGGGGGGAAAGCATACCCCTGCGCCTCTAACGCGTTTCACCCAGACATTGGGCTTTTTCAAAGAGTAACATTACCCGTGTGCAGGCCACTGATGGGCGGCTGATCTGTTAAATGATAATGATTAGGATTTAATAGGCTGCAATGCTTCGCGTGTCTACCAGATGGCATAAATTCATGAATTGTAATGCAGTATATATATATATACTGTGCAGTATTGCAGCCAGCGGGAATAAAATGCTACAATCCCTGCTGGAAAATACCTCAATGCACTCGGGCAGAAAACAGTCACAAACCTCAATACACCCGGGTATACCCAAATTCGTGGGACTAGCCAAGCTCGAATAAAGTGTGTCGCCAGTGTAATAGACAGGAATTAAGTACTACAGTCTTTGAGGGCGTCACAAAGCAGTGATAAAATTATTGCTGTTGCGTCCAAATGCGAGTTTTGAAATCAAACTCTGGATTCACTAACAAGCGAAGGGCATTTTTTTAAGTCCGATCTCAAAACTGCACTATTGTGCAACCTTTTTTCCCCCCCTGCTGTTGTGCTATAAATTCTACAGCAAGATAGCTGATTGAAAAAAAAGCAACCTGTAAGAGCTGCATGGAGACGCTGCGTCTCCATTCACGGCTCTCATAGGCGATTGTACAGTAAAAATATTTATTTTAATAATAGTGTTTCTGTGCAGGGGGTCTCTTGAGCTGAACCGCATTGATTTCAGCCTCTGGGACCCCCTACTTCATGAGATACAGTGCCGGTATCCCCTGTGCTTTTAAATCTCCCCTGTCAAACTGAATGGGACTGCAGGGACCCCCGCTGTGTTAATCCGATGGGCCATTAAGAATCTCACAGAAATGTCGAGGCAATGTTGCGGCATTTACTGTAAGACTGCCCCAGAATTTCCAAGGCAAGAGTTCGAATACTCGTGGCTGCATCTGTATATGTTCAACATCCCTTTCCTATGCTAAAATAGTTAATATATTAGCCGACATTATTAAATCACAGTAGTTAAATGTAACAGTAACCTGTATAAATATATTGATACAATTTAACTATAGC
>WSYH01018724.1:0-10800 GCA_036426205.1 Ascaphus truei
CTGGATAAATATCTACATTTTTTAAGTATTGGATTGGTGTCTCTCTTTTGGATTCCTACCTCCTATTTATGTTCCTGTGTGTATGGGTCATTAGAGATGCCCATACACAGCTAATATTTCTGATACTTAGTGATCATTAATATCTAGCCTCACTGTGCTCTTATGAGAACTCTGCCTGTGTATGTGTATTGTTAACATATTGCACTATGCGAGTATCACATTTTTTCCTTAGGCACTGACGCTCCCCTGATTCCTTTTCCTGTTACTTTGCGGACCGTGAAACAGTCCTTAAGGGTTTGAGTGTCTATTTATCACTTCATGCACTTTATTTTTGATTTATTTTTGATATCACTAGTCACTATATATCACTGCATGGTTTAAGTTGTGTGTTTTTTAGAGTGTACGAGCGCCATCTAGTGTTTTTTTGTATAGTAAGATCCCAGGCGGGATTGCTGCTTTAGATATTGTGAAGCGGGGACGTCCAGACACTGGTTAAGGGGTTCAGGAAACTAGTCATCCCCACCTGGCTTTTATTTCTAGATCCGACATTTACACACACACACGTAACAAGGACTAATTGTAGTATAATGTAATACAATAAATACATTTATGTCAAAAACGAATGTTGTTCTGACTAGGAATTTATTAAATGTTCTTTATTTATATATTTTATTTTAAAGGGGGGTTGGGGGCGGGACTAGGGGCGGGTTGGGGGCGGGACTAGGGGCGGGTTGGGGGCGGGACTAGGTGGCGAGTAGATTTTTTGGTTGGGCGAGTAGATTTTTGGGTGATTTGTCGAACACTGCCCATGAGCATGGCTACAATTCGAACTGGCCAGGTCAATTATAGCCATGATTTAATAATTCACCACATCTGGCGATTTATCCATTCACTTAGATGTATATTCCATCTATTTACACTTATATGCTGATACCATAATTATTCAGATATTTTCTGTGGATTGTGGGAACAAATGAGTCCCCTTGTTTACAATTCATTTGAGTATACAGTTAAGTATTCCTATTTGTAATTATTATTTCGCTGATTGCAATCAATTCAATACAAGTAACTTAATGTGGTTATGTTTATATGTTAATATTGTCTTTTTTGGATTCATGTATTGTATGTGTTGTTCAAGGGTATTTTTGTCTCTTAAGTTTCTGTGTTCTAATTGGAAGGTATTTGACACGTCTGGATCAAAATTAGGGGGGAACATTTTAGGGTATATACAGTATATGCCAGCCCATAGATCCACAGACCAACCCCCTGATGAAGCGTCATATGACGTGAAATGCGTTGAGGTTTTGGTCATCATGTATTTAGGATACGCAGACACTGTAATGCCTGATGTCATCCCCCCAACCGCGAGGATGCCAACACCAGCTGTATAGTTACTGCATGCGAGTTGTCACTTTTTTGTACAATATCTAGGACTTTTAATAGGACCCTCATTCATTGAGACTGTAACAGGAGGGGGTAACCAGGCTATATAATAAAGGTCAAGACCGTTTGGTTACCCCTACTCCGTGTATAAGGGTCCAAGAGAATTAGCTCTTGGACTTAGTAACATTGTATCATTACATTACCCTTTCCGGGTATGCAGTCAAGCGGGGATTGCAAGTGAATGAGTTTCAAGGGTGGGTTTGCAGAGGAACCATTGTCAGAATGTGCCCAGCGAGTCGGGATCCAAAGTTAATGGTTCTCTGACAAATGTACCCGGGAATCATGTCTGATTCTCACATACATGTAGGCACCTTGTCCAGGCAATACCTCCCCTTGAAAACGTAACCGCAATTCACTACTAGGCTGCCCTGCTTCAGCATAACTTGGAAAGGAGAATGAGGCACATGAATAAATATGTATTCCTTTTGCTGAGAGAATCCCTGGGTTAAGGGGGTACCCCAGCCAGTGCCAAGGTGAACCACAACCAGTATAGGAAGGTATACAGGTATATACCAAATAAGTATACATGGGAAGAATGTTTATCCAGGGATTAATCCGATGGCCAATTCTTGGAGTCAGGAAGGAATTTATTTTTCCCCTTCTGATATATCATTGGATGATATAACACTGGGGGGTTTTGTTTGCCTTCCTCTGGATCAATACGTAAGTATAGATATAGGATAAAGTATCTGTTATCTAAATTTAGCATATGTTGAACTTGATGGACGTACATCTTTTTTCAACCTCATCTACTATGTAACTATGTAACCCCAGAATTATGTTGACAGACAGGGAGTTGATAACATCAAATCGGATGTCTTCCGTATGGTCCTTACCGTCCTCAACCGTAACTGGAAAATTAAATGAAAAGGAAATGAAAGCCGACTGTAGGGGTCTGCCATTGATTGCCTCCAAACCTACAGGAAACTCCTTAATCAAAGGGACACAATTTTTCTCGAAGAAACCCTGATCGATGAAGATGCCGCCTGACCCGGATACCAAGAAGGCCTGCGTCTTGACTGCAAAGGCTTCCCCGATCAATCCAATTGGAAGCAGGAGCCCAGTAGGTGTAAGCCTGTGGGAGAAGAGCAGAGTGTTCCCAGTGTGACACTCTCGGATCTAACTGGGAAGTGGCGTTTCCCGACTTATTGGGACAAAAAAGAGAATGATGTCCTACAAGACTGCAGTAGATAAGAAAACGCAACACAGGGCATTGCGGATTTTCTAATCTGTTTAATAAGCCGGTACTGTATTTGTTACCAAAAATACACAAGGGTTTGCATAAACCTCCAGGAAGGCCAATCATTTCATCCACAAACTCTATCAACCAGCCTTTGGCGGTATATGTTGATACATTTCTAAGTTCTTTCATAACTTAAGCTGTCTCACATTTTTATCTGGTCTGTAACTGTTATATACGCCTATATTATATATTACTTTTAACTGCATACAATGTCTTGTATATAATGTACTGTATAACCCTTTTCACTTATTGTAACTATGTATTTGTAACCATGTAGTTGTCATTATAACTCTGTGCCCAGGACATACTTGAAAACAAGAGGTAACTGTCAATGTATTACTTCCTTGTAAAACATTTTATAAATAAATAAATTTCTACAGCCATTAGTGACCAATGGGAGATCTTATATTAGGGACACATTTTATTTCCTTAATAAGATACGAGCTATACTTTATTTATTTATAGAAATGTTTACCAGGAAGTAATACATTGAGAGTTACCTCTCGTTTTCAAGTATGTCCTGGGCACAGAGTTATAAAAATACATGATTACATTAAAAGAACAGGGTTATACAGTCACTTCACAGACATTTCATGGACAGATCGAGTTGGAAAATTAGGTACAGGGGTTAAAGGGCTTGTGATTTTCCGATTGAAATAGAGCAGCTTTAACATCACTTTAACAGCAGCAAACGGCAGCAAACGGCTCACACCCTTTGGCTGTGCCAAAAGCTGTCTGCCTTTGGGGCAACGCAGATGTAGTGGTTGATTTTCAATGTATCTGTGAACAAAAAGTTCTTTGTGTCCTCTTGGCTCATTAACATTCCAGTGGGTGGGGTTGACGTTCCACAAAGTACAAGCAAATGTTAACCCTTAGCACGCTGGTCCTGTGCAGAGGGGAGCAGCTCTTGGGGAGCCCCATCAGGCTGTCAACCTTTGGGGCAATGCAGATGTACACTGGTGTGGTTGATTTTCAATGCAGCTGTGAACAAAAAGTTATTTGTGTCCTCTTGGCTCATTAACATTCCAGTGTATTGTTCCCATGAGAGGGCACATCAGATGAATTGACTAACTATTTTGATTATCTGGATGGACTTCAAACTACTGTATGTTTTACAAAAAAATTGGAGTAGTGATCAAATTTCTTTTTTAGATGTGCTATTAACTAAAGTAGACGGCAAATTATATAGTGACCTATACCGCAAACCAACGGATAGGAACGCAACATTACACGCGTCAAGTTTCCATCCTGAATGTCTTAAAAACATGTTGCCCCTTTCCACAAAAAGTTAGGGCAACACGAATAGTGGATAGACAGCCACATTTGGAAAGCACATTAAAATAAATTAACACATGATTTTTAGAGAGAGGACATTCTAAAGCTGTGATACAACAGGCTTTTTCTAGTATTCCAAAAGTCCATTCAGTAACAAAAGAGAATGCAAGGATTACAATTGTCACAAAATTCACCACGGCAAGTGGTTTTATTTAAAAAATGTATAAACAAGCATTGCAAAGTATTGCAAACAGACAAAGTTTTGGGCACATTCTGCAAAAAGCGACCGCGATTTGCATATCAGAGGGGTGAAAACCTCAAGGATATGCTGATTATTGCTGAACACAAGGACCACTATTTTAAACCACATTTCTTGAGTACTCCTAAATGGGGTTGTTTGAAATGTCATAGCTACAGTATTTGCAACAGCTTAAATACAGGTGATCAATTTTATCAGCCGAGAAGTGGAAAAACGTACAAAATCAGGAGTAGAATAACATTGTATGGCAAGTAACGTGATATACGTGATCAAGTTCCCTGCAGGTTGTGCTATATTGGTGTAATGGGTATTCCCTGTGAATACAGACGCTACTACCTGCTGTGTATACCTGTGTGGCTCTCAGGAGCCTAAGCCTCCGCTTGGGGAGCCTGGGGTACATACATATAATACGATCTCGTGGTGCAACGCCTCCACCTGGGAGGGATCCCAATGGAGTGGGAGGAGGCCCTCACAGGAAACAATCACGTTAAGCAAACGGTTGTAAAACAGAACAGGCTTTACTGCATATATGAGCATAACATTTACTAAACACATTAAAGGTTAGCACTGCATAAGGATATCACATAATCCCCACACCCACCACCATGTACCCCCACACCGTGTGCACAGAATAACCCCCTTGTCCCGTGGTCAGCGCTGCCACTATGTGAGAGTACTCTCGTGTGTGCACGTGCGTAACGTTACCTGTTGATATACACTGCTGATTTATCCTTTCTTTTTCACATATTTGATGAAATACATCGCTAGTATCAATATGCTGCATAAATTGGTATCTGGATGGTATCTCCATACAGCGATGACAAGAAGAGAAAAGTCGTTGCAATTTGGAGCAATGAAGAAAAGAGGATGCGCATGCGCAGCATCAGTGCCTAGTAACCGGCAAGCGCAGGAGGAGCTGAGAGCCGACATGACTGAGGATGGGTCACGTGATCGACGTGAAGAACCCAGAGGCTGTGATGATGTCACTGGCATATCGCGTGGCAACGGGTAAATGGAAGACCAAGGGCGACAGCGTAATGACGTCGGAGGCCGCGATGACGTCTGGCGAACCAACCCGAAGACCTATCACGGAATACAGATTGCATAAAGCTAATTCAGCTGATGATGTCAGATGCACCGGAACACGGGACAAACTGAGGATTTATCACAGATTGCAGCAAGCTAATTCAGCTGACTAATGAGGAAACACAAGGATGGATTGAATCAGGACAGGTGTAGAATATCATCAACAGAGAGCACTATGGGCATTGTAGCGGCTATAAGAGACACTTTGGGACATTCATTTTCATGCCACTTACCACTTGAGAAAGACCTATGTCAGTCGAAACGACGCACAGTTTTTTGTCTTATTAAACAGATTAGAAAATCCTCATTGCCCTGTGTTGCTTTTTCTTATCAAGTACACTGGATTACCCAGAAGCTATCCCTGAACATAGGAGCACTGGTAATTGTATACTTGTATTTTTACATTCATGGTGTGCAGCAGCTATCTCTATCGACAAGACTGCAGTACATACACAATCCAGTGTTCTTCCTGTGGCACTTCTTGCTGGACACGAGCATACTACTTCCCAGCTGCATTGGTTTCTCCAACTCTGGGAAGTTGCTGGGGATGGAGGGAAATGAACGAGTTTGAAAGGGACGAACGCTTCCGCTGTGCTTGGCTCTCTCGGCTCTCCGTTCCTGCAACCGTTGATCCATTCGGATGCAGAGGGCGATAAGATCCCCAGCTCCGATGGCCGCTCAAGCGCTGAGATCTTCTTCCTGAGGTTATCGGAGAGGCCTTGTCAGAATACTGCACTTAGTGCTGCATTATTCCAGCCGGTCTCGGCGGCGAGGGTCCGGAACTCTGTCGCATAGTGTGCTACAAAATGGGAGCCTTGTGAGACGTGCAAGAGGTAAGAGTAAGCCATCACTTTGTGTCCCGGTGTGTCAAAGACCAGACGGAGTTCCTGAGGGAATAGAGACAGGTTATTAGTGAAGTCCGGTCTATTTTACCAAATAGGCGATGTCCAGGCCAAGGCTTCATCCGTCAGAGTGACAGTTCAAACTAAATGAAACATTGGTTTAAGAAACCCTGACAGCCGAGTGGATCCCCGTCATACTGGTTAGGAGCAGGGAGTCATGGTTCCGATGAGGCATGGACGGCGACTGGTTCCTGAACTACTGCTGATGTGGAGGCATGGGGTGCCGATGAACACTGTACCTGTTCTGATGCTGACTGTACGATGGTCTGGAGCTGATCCATCTGTTTCTCGTTCTGGTCCAGGTATAGTTCCAATTTATGGAACAGGCTTGAATGCAGGGTCAGGACTCAACCCACCTCAGGGGGTCCGTGTTTGCGGGGCTGAGCAATGGTTGCTTGCCACAAACAGGACGGAACCGCAAGGCCAAGGTGGGGCTATTCATACACCGACCTGAAGCCACGGCCGGATGTGGGACTCATCATTGTGGGTATCCGGGTCAGGGTAGGAGAGAGCAGAGTAGTAGGAGAGCAAGCCGAGGTCAAGGAGGGGAGAAGGTACGGATCGTAGGGGATACTAGCTGACGTTGAGGATTGGAGTCAGTGAGGTCAAATCAAGGCGAGGTTAGGAGAGTGTTTGCGGCCAGCACACGTCACAAGAGATTATACTCAGCCAACTTCCTGGTGGAAGAGGCTGAGCCTCAATAGCAGGAAGAGCCAATCAGGTGCATAGCTGCACAGCAGGCAGGACAAGGCTGGAGCCAATCTGGCGACCACAGCTTAATGGGGGCGGAGCCTGCGCCCAATCCTCACTGTTATGTGGTTACATATAGGAATCTTGCTTTTACCCTTTTAATTTATTAAACTATCTGCATATATTGTACTGTACGTTTCTTGTAACATCCCTTTTTCTGAACTAAGCACTGTACTAATGTTTTAAATTAAATCTTTTTTTTAAAAATTTTCTACAATGTATTTTTGTGTGAATTACACATTTTTCTTATTAAAAGGGGACCAGGAACCCTACCGATAATACTTTATTTTACCCTTGGTGGTGGGAGCATTTATGGGGATATTTGTGACAGATTGAGGGGAGATGTTACTCATTTTAGGGATTCCTGTGTGTGTGTGGGGGCGGGGGGGGGATAAACGTGTTAGCTAGGTAGCTGTGCGTATAAATCCTTGTTACATATACTGTACAAGTCACGTGCTCACAGGTGTGTCATCGTGACACTGTATGAGATAACATTTTGAGGCATGTTAAACGGAGGTGCACTGGTATGGTATTTTAATTATAAGTATACATTTGTCATAAAGTAGAATCCACTATTATACTCCAAAGTTCCCCCAATTATTCTAAATTCTGATGATCTGTTTTGTGTGTTCTCTCCTATGCTCACAGGTTTACATGTGCGGTGCTTTATCAGGGCCTGATAATGCACATGGGAAGTAATGCTGGTGGAGACATTTATCTGGACTTTTTCATCTACGCTATGGTTGAATTACCTGCTGCCCTAATAATTATAGTCACAGCGGACCGTATCGGTCGCCGTTACCCGTGGGCAGTGGGATGTATAGTAGCCGGAATTGCTTGTCTAGTTAATGCATTCATCCCAGACGGTAAGTTTGACTGACAGCTGTGTACAATATTGCCAACCTAACAACATTTTATCATAAACTTTTAATCAAGTCCAAACTTTTTTTTTAGAGGGCTATTTTTGTGCATTGTGGCATTAGCAGCCCCATATATTCATGGAATTTAAGACTTTGCTAAATATATAGGGGGCTATGTATCAAGGTAATTTTAAAGCTGCAGACAAAGCAATATCCTACATGTGTGTTTTGTAGTGAAACTTATTTGCAGGCACCAATTCTCTTTTTCATGAGACGGATGTAGGTTATGGAAGTGACGTCACTGCTGGCAGATGAGGCCGTCGGGCCCCGCACGCACAGAAGCAGCTCTCCCAACACTTACCTCACCAACAGTATGCACATGCGCACAGTTGTCCGCGGCAACCAGCATAAGCGCAGTAGCCGCTGATGCTCAGCACATGCGCAGCTGCTGGTGCTCGGCGTATGCGCTGTGGACGGTGCATGCGCAGTAACCGGCGCTCGTCACACGTTCGGCCGCCGCCGCCGCTCGACTCATGCGCAGGAGGAGCAGCACTTGGAGGCAGACACCACGTGCGCGCGCGCACACACAGAAACACACAGTGACACATACAAACACACAGACACACACACACAGAGACACACACACAGAGACACACAGATGCACACACAGACACACAGAGAGAGACACACAGAGAGAGACACACAGAGACACACACACACACAGACACAGACACACACACACACACACACACAGGCACACACACACACACACACTAATCCGTTCGGCAACTGATTGCTTGTTTAATTTTAAATTCTTCTTTAGTTATATGTGAATTAAAAGCTGCCTTGTCGCCTTTCTTTACCTGTTTGCAGGCCTTACAACTGATGCAATTAAAAAAACTATCTTACCCATTTTTTACTTTTTACCAAAGATACACAAATGTCTAGAGGCACCCCCAGGAAGACCGATCATATCGGGTATCGGCTCCCTTACGCAGAACCTATCCGAATACCTGGATGTCTTCCTCCAGAAGTATGCCATTATGGGTAGATCATACCTTAAAGACACTATGCAAGTTCTGAACATTTTGGGGGAGATAGAATGGCAGAATGGTTTCATGTTAGCCACGTGTGACGTTAAATCTCTGTACACGTGCATCCACCACTCAGATGGCATCAGGGCAATTGATAATACAATTACAAAAGATACCACCATCAGGGATGAACAACGATCCTTTATACTAGATAGCATTAACTTCATCCTGAAGCATAATGTATTCTGGTTCAATGACGAAATATTCCTCCAGCTATGTGGCACTGCGATGGGAACCAAGTTTGCACCCAGTTTTGCGAATATTTTTATGGCAGATTGGGAAGAAAAGACAATTTGGTCCACCCACCCTTTTAGTGCAAGCTTGGTCTCATGGCATCGCTACATAGACGACGTCCTGTTTATATGGAAAGGGAGCGAAGATGAGCTAAAAGAGTTCATTATATATATAAATAACAATTCAGTGAATTTGGAATTCACCTCAGAATACAGTTTTAATACTATCAATTTTTTAGACCTCACCATTTATGTGGAAAATAGTGAAATTAAAACTAAAACCTATTTTAAAAAAACAGACGCAAACAATTTCCTACTAACATCAAGTTGCCATCATCCAAGATGGCTTAGCAATATCCCCAATGGTCAACTCAGGAGGATTAAGAGGAATTGCTCTGACATAGAGGTTTTTAAAGAACAGTCAAACACACTACAAGATAGTTTTCTGGAAAGAGGCTATGAACAAAAATTGTTAAATAAAGCAGTGGACCAAATTAATTTGATCCCAAGGGAAACCCTGCTAAAACCAACAATCAAACGAACTGATACACCCTTTTCAACAGCATTCATTACAACTTACAGCTCGGACGCCGCTAAAGTCAAAAAAATAGTACAAAAACACTGGCACGTCGTCCAGATGGACCCGATTTTAAAGGGACACATTCCGCCAATCCCAAAAGTAATTTTTAGAAAGGCCCCTTGCATTAAAGCACAATTAGCCCCAAGCACCTTCCGGAAAGAAATAAAAGAAAGCAGTCAAAATTGGTTACCCTCACCGAAGGTTTTTTTTAATTGCATCAGTTGTAAGGCCTGCAAACAGGTAAAGAAAGGCGACAAGGCAGCTTTTAATTCACATATAACCAAAGAAGAATTTAAAATTAAACAAGCAATCAGTTGCCGAACGGATTATGTCGTTTACCTTCTTGCCTGCCCATGTGGTCTCCAATATGTTGGACGCACCTCCAGGCCTCTGAGAGTGCGCATCTTGGAGCACATGGGCAATATTCGTAAACAGGTGCTAACACATAGCGTCTCCAGACACTTCAGTTCACATCATGAGGGAAACCCAGAAGGCCTAACGTTCAAGGGAATAGAAAGAGTAGACCCCCATTGGAGAGGCGGAGATAGACTAAGGAAACTCTGTCAAAGAGAAACATACTGGATATATAAACTTAAAACCTTGACCCCAAAAGGTCTGAATATAGATATAGACCTGGGGTCATTTATTTAAGTTCCAGTATCCGCCGTCTCTCTCCCCATTCAGCATTACCTTCATTCTCTTCATCTAGATCATCCTCAATTCTTTCCCCCCCTCCCCTTCCCCTCCCCCCCCTCCTGTCGCCCCTCATCCCTCCACTACCCCCACTCGCCATTTATGTATTTATATCACCATACCACATATGTGAATTCACTATTATCATTTTTGATCTTTTTTACAGATATCACTCATCAACGATATCAAACCAAAACATTCCAATTTTAATATACAGACTGTACGATAAAATTGTATGCCCAAAGTATGTACACAACTATATTGGGGAATAACATGATTTAATATAAACATAAGGCTATATACAGCAGTCTAAAGGACCATTATGATCATTTCAATACTGCATTGGGTCCTTTAGGCAACAACTTGATTATATTGCACAAAA